>JAYMSZ010001517.1:0-14123 GCA_036897665.1 Pelargonium citronellum | reverse complement strand
CACCGAAACAAAACAAAATAATAAAAAAGAGATTAAATCGAATCGAATATATTTGTTACATTTGTATTCGGATTGAATCAAAACTAAATATTTTTATTTTAATGCAAAAAAAAAACTCATGATACAATTTCATCATAATCAAATATACTATTTCATATTTTTGTCTAAAATCATATCAATTAAATTTATATATTATTTATTGGTTCAAATTCAAATTGAGCTCATGTCAATTCGAGTTAAGTCCATATCGGTTTGCAATTATTTTTTATACGTCATGGTTTTAAAAATAAAAAAAAATTTGGTTAATTTCTTGATCCAAATATTTATGAATTTTAGTCTTCAATTTGTTTATGCACCAATAAAACTTATTTGTACATGCAACAAAAAATGATTTGAAGAAAGTACGATGAGTTCGTATTTATTAACAATTATTACTGCATGTTATCATCTTAAATTAAAAGTTTTTTAATTAAATACTCTTAACCGAAATATTTTTAAATTTCAACTTTCAATTTGCGTATTATATGTAAATAAATCGAAAAATGAGTTTTAATAAAAATAATATCTTAAACAATTCATTAATATATCAAATCTATTTTACTATCTACTGTAACATCAATGAATAACTGACAAAAGATGACAGTTAAACGGTTGGCATATTTAGTCTATAAAAAAGTAAACTTTATCAATAATGGTTCTGACAAATGATGACTGAACTTACTTTTTTTTTCTTTTCTTCTAAAAAGTTTCAAAATTAGAACCGAAGTGTGTGCTTCGTGGCAAAATTAGAAAGTACGAGACCATAACTTCAAATATAATAAAAACTAGTTTTTATTCCGTGCATTACATGAGTAATAAAAATTATAACGAAAAATATTTTTTTTAACATCAGCCATATATATCATACCGTCATCCTGAAAAAAAAAAAAAAAACAAACTCATGCACAAGTTACAATATAATTTCAACATTGAAGTTAACGTTGTCTAATCAAAGTGTATTTACCAGTTATTAGTGTTAACACAGAGAATCAGTCCCAATTAGCAAATGAAAAGCAGTAATTCTTGCTACCAAATCCAACCAACCCCATTAACATCACAGACCTCATAAATAGAAAAGCGTGCACCAGTGTACCACTAGAGAGGGGACCACTAACGGCTCCGTCAAGACTTGGAACTTGACGAGTAACGGTGCACAGATGGCGTCCGTAACAAACCCTAATATAGACAATCAACACTCTCTCACGTGCCAAGTGTCAGGGTTGTGTTGCCACGTAGGCCTCAATTGGCTTCCAGTTAGTCACGTGTTTGAGTTCTGTTTCGACGCTTCACACGCCGAGGTTATCGCAGAACCTAAATGTCCTATAATGCCCATCTATATGCTAACTATTAACCAGGTAGATATGTATTTTGATATCTCCTACTTATTTAATAAAAATATTAATGACAAATGTAAAATTAATTACTGTCTCAAAAATATATTATTTTTATGTTAAGTAGAAGATGTGTACATGGAAGGAGTTACTATGATCTCTACGTTCATTTTCTTTCTTGTTTTCTCTCAAACTGGCTATTTTTCGGTCGCCTGAAACAGATCTCCGACATTCACTTAAATACTGCGGTAATATAGAAGCCTTCTAGAGTTTTTTTTTCTTTTTCTTTTGGCTAAATCTTTCTGTATTTATATCTATTTATTTTTTATTTTGGTATAGCTAACAGAGAGATTTAAGTGGCATTATCTGTGGAGGTTATTTGAGAAAATTTGTGGGGTTTTCTGTTTTGGCTGAGTAATCTATCTGTTCCACCCATCAAACCTAGATTGGGATTGGGATCCAACCCTTATGGTTTATCACAATTCCAGTTTGATTATCATGGAGTGATCTGCTAGTGACCAGCTTGGAAAAGTAGGTCTGAGTGATCTCAATTTGGCTGGTTCAATTTTTCCCATCTCTTGTTCTTTCTGGAAAGAAAAAATGGGGTTTTTTTTTTCTGTTTTTGTGCTTCTCTCTGAGTTTCACAACAATTTATTATTGTTTTCTCTATGATCTCATGAAATGAGGCAGATACTATAAGCTTAGGTTTTGCAATTCAGGTGTGGGAGTGGAAGCTGGAGATCTCAGTGAAAGTGGAGCAGAAGATCGGTTCGTTACCGGAGTGAATTAAATCAAGGAATGGAGGGGAGATCAAACGGAGGAAGTTTTCAGTTTGATGGTTCGTGGGCTCCCCTAACACCTTACAAGACTGTTTTTTCGAGCACGCAACCAATCCATGCAGAAATGATGCAACAAAGCCAGCAAAATCAAGTAGATTGGTTGGGAATAGAGAGAAACGCACCTGGTTTTGCTGAAATTAATGGGGAGATGTCCACGAACGAGGTTGTTGATTTCGAAGCAGCTTCAGCCGGAAAAGGGAGAATTGTTTTTCCCAGTGACACACTCGGGATGTGCATAGATTCTTCACTGGGTGCCGTGAACCATTGGTCAATGCCCTTTGCCGATCTTTTGGCGCTAGCAGATGCTGCTTCTACAGCAGAAAGGAACCCAGGGCACTCTCGCATCTCCATTCCGAATGATCACATTGGTACCCAGGCAGCGTCCAGCTCTGCGAGTATGTTGCTATCAGCTAACAATTTTGCTCTTGGATCGAATCTTCAGCTTAATGGTAACTGCACAGCAGAAAACAGTGAGTAGTACTCAAATTGATTTACATTCCTCATCATGTGTGAGTGCTTAGACTCATGCAATAGTGAAATATTTATGGCATTTTGGTTAGTGAAACAATGTGTAAATGTGCTTAACTGGTTAAAAATAATGCAGTTATGCACACCTTTGGCTTAGTTATTTAACAGAAACAACTATCATGATCAAATATATAATGAATTTTCTGAGCTTTAATTGATATTCAGAGTAAAAATATTCAGATAGTGGTAGAGAATAACACAGGCAAAACTTTACCATGGATCACCAGCAACATGACAAATCTAGGCTACCTTGTGTTTCCTTGACGCAATCTTTTGGTAATGTTTTGTTTTCCTTTGTTAAAAGGTCTGCGAATGGAGTAGCTCACTCGATTGCAAGATACTCCGGTTCTGTGTCAGGCCCTTGTTCCAGGGATGGGGATGCCCTCCCCCAGTTTCTGTTAAATGCTTTGTATGGTGATGATTTGCATTAAGTAAAGTTTGAAGTTTCTGTCAAAAAAAAAAAAAAGACAAATCGAGGCTACCTTGTTTATCTCAATCCCTTGCAATTTGTACTTGCTACTCTCAATTTTAGCTGTCTGTATCCCTGCATTGAATATACCAAACTGCCATTACTTTCGGTCTGAACATTTGAGAAATGAAAACATATTTGCATAAATCAATAATATTCATAGAAATCATTTATTTGTAATAGTTCCAATAGTATTGCGGATATAATTTTTTGCTTTCACTTACCAATTAATTTGAATTTCAACAATGATATTCTACAGATGGTCTTCCTGATCCTCACCATCACCTATATGATCTCAATTTCCCGCCTGCTGGAATGGGCAGTGCAGCCTGTGGCATGACCATCCACCAGTTTGCACCCGTGACACCTGAAAAAGTTGGGATGGAAGAAATCGATCAGGTTTCTGAAATACAGAATTTGCTTCTGTGTGAGGAAGAAAATCTGGTAAGAAATGAGAATGAAGGTGCTGCAATGACGGTTGATGCTAACATACTACAAGGACCCTCACAGCAAGTCACTGCTTCATCAGTTCTTGTAATTTCTTCACCATTGAAAGATAATCACAACTCTGAGGGAGGCATCCAAAAGATTAACCTGAACAAAACACCACAGCAGAAACCAAGAAGAAGAAAGCACAGACCAAAAGTGGTTAGAGAAGACAAACCTAAGGCAACTCCAAAATCTGTAACCCCAAAAACTACAAGTTCCAAGGATAACCCAACAGGTAAGAGGAAGTATGTCCGTAAAAAGGGAGTCGACAAGCCGACTACTCCCCTGGCAGAAGCAAGTGATGATCCTGCTGATCCAGATGCACTTAAGCCTGCCAAGAATTCGTGTAGACGGGCCTTGAAATTTAGCGTACAAGAAAAATGGGAATGTGAAAGCTCTACTCATAGAACAGCTTCTGATTTGGATTTAGATTCAGGGGCACAAGACTTGTGTACTGGAGGGGTTCAGTCAAAATCAAGTGTACAGGCCAGCCAAGGAATTGAGTTGGTAGAAAGTACGGAAGCAGGCATTGCATGTAATCTCACCTGTTCAGAGAATCAAGTAATAAATGAGTGTTTATCTCTGCCTGAAGGACAAGTGTCAAGCACAACATTCCAGAACAAGACAAATATGGTGCAAGAGATTCTGGATGTAAGAGAAAATGATCAAGTGACAGTTCTTGAGAAACAGATAGACAATGCAAAAACCATGTTGAAGAACAACACTCGGTCAACTCAAAGAAGTCCAAATGATTCCACCAGCGACACCAGAGCAGTTCTAATTACTGAAGAAGTACAAACAAGGAGATCAAAGAGGAAATATTCCCGGGTGATAAAACAAGCAAGCAACACAAATATGAATGGGGCTCATTATAACAATTTACAGGCATATGCACAGTGGCTGCACTTCCCCAATATCTTCAAGAAAAAGAGGTCCGAAAAGGGGCAAAATTCAGTCACATCTACCACATCTTGTTTGACTGAACTGAAGAATGCAATGCACCCGCCTACACCATGTTGTCGTAATGATGCCAAAGCATATCCTTTTGCACCAAAAGCAAACTACTGGAATCCTAACCCTCATCTTGCCACTACTGGAGATCCAGCTATGCTAGCAGAATCAGAAAGAGAAGTTCTTGAGGCTAAAAGGCAAACAATAGATTACCTCCTAGCTTCCACCCAGCAAGAGAGGTTAACTAAAAAGAGAGCCAAAGTCCACACTCGGGTCCGTGACTTGGCATCACTAAATAGATTTGCAGAGTGTCAAATGCAAATGACTTCCTCTGCCAAACAAGGGCCAGTTGGTGGTGATACACAGAGAGTTACAAATTCACAGCAGCCACATTCATGCATAGAAGCCCTTGTTGCAGATATGCAGCCTACAATGGCGAAAAAGAAGCGAAGTAAGAAGATATACTCCGTAACCAGTACTAACGAAATGCAGTTGCACCAACAAATTGTCTTATATAAACACCATCATTCCTTTGCCAAGTCATCAGGTACCAAAAGCAAAACCTCAAGCTTTTTTTTTTCTTTCAGAAACTTATTTCAGCTAGAGCATTTTAACATTTTTTAGGAGTTCACCAATTTCATTCGATACATATTAATTTATATACAGCATTTAATGTAGGTGCTCGTGCAGAAGTAATATTAAAGGATCTGATTGATGCAGTCACTGAACAATTTAAGTATTTAGACATTAACAGAGAAGGTGGCAGGATCATATACCAAGAGAGAAATGCACTTGTCCCCTATAACCAAGACAGGAGAGCACTTGTACTTTATAAAAGCAATGGCACTGTAGTACCCTTTCAGGGTCCATTTAGTCCTATTAAGAAGCGACGGCCAAGACCAAAAGTTGAGCTAGATGAAGAGACTAGTAAGGTGTGGAGACTTCTGCTGGAAAATATAAATAATGAAGGTATAGATGGAACAGATGAAGAGAAACGAAGATGGTGGGAAGAAGAACGAAGAGTCTTCCGAGGACGTGCAGACTCATTTATTGCACGCATGCACCTAGTACAAGGTAAGAATCAAATTCTCAAAAACCATCTTCCCCTTTGCAGTTCCTAAAAAACATGCATTGATTAACTAGTCATACTTTTGATTGTTGAACGAACTACCAAGAAATCAAGTTTACTGTTAAACAGTTGTCCAGTATTTCTGATATCTAAATATTAAAGCAAACATCTGAAGAATGTAACAAAATATGACATACTTAGAAAACTTTCTAAAACAGGGGTTAAAATTCAGTGTTTTACTAGTTCAGACTCTACTTCGCTTGGCCAATCCAACATTTCATCAAGTGCTCACTATGCTAAATCCAACACAACCTATGCAATAAAAATATTTAAAATAATGTATATTTACTCTCTAATCAAATTAACTTGTAAATTTTATATCATAACAGCAAGATGCTACTTTCCACAGGGGATAGACGCTTCTCTCGGTGGAAAGGATCAGTTGTGGACTCAGTTATTGGAGTTTTTCTTACTCAGAATGTCTCTGACCATCTTTCTAGGTGAAGCCTGGTTTCTAAATTAGTTAGTACGGAACTTGATTACTCAAGTTGAGGAAACCCTTATCTATTTCTTAATTTCTTTGCAGTTCTGCATTCATGTCACTTGCTGCTCGTTATCCCCTCATGTCAGAGAGCAGTGGTACACCATTGCATGAAGAGGAGGCTACCTTATTAGTCAAAGAAGCAGAAGTGTGCATACTCGACTCAGAAAAGACTGTAGAATGGAATAACAAAATGTCAAATCTACGAGTTTGTGACCAGAGTTCTATGACATTCCATGACAATGAGCATAATGAAGAAAAAGTTGTGAACAGCAATTTATCTCCTGGAATCAACACGGTTGATGGCAGTGTAATAGAGAAAATAAATAGTAGTTCATTGAATTCTTTTGAAAGTGATGTAGAGACATACCGTTCTTCAACCACCGAGATCACCAGGACAGAAACGGTGTGTTTTGCACAAGACAAGAGAGCAACAAATGATGTTATATCATCCCAGAACTCTGTAAATTCATCTCAAAATTTTGTTGAATCTTCTATTGCACAAACTGCTGAAAGAATAGGATCATGCTCAGAGACCAACTCAGAAGCAGAAGAGCTCAAAAACAGGCTTCAACCAAATAGTTTGAATCATTCCACCTCTTTCATGGAACTTCTTAAGATGGCAGGTTCTACCATGCTACATGAAGTTTCCAGTCATAGGCATAGCACAAGTGAACAAAGCATACTAACAGCAGAATCCGGAAGCCTTGGTACCCATCAAGAGAAGGCAGCAGTGGCTGTTCAGGAATCATCATCTTACAGTGAAAATAATCAATCTAGCAATATTCAAGGAGAGGAGAACATCCAGTCCCAAAATTTGTTTGGAGACACTAATGCTGAATCACTGGCTCAAGGACAGAACAATAAGGTGCAACAGTCTTTGAGTTTGCCAAACCTTTCAGGAGCCCTGGATGTTACAGAAAGTACAATCAGTGCATTTGATAACCAGACAAATACTAAGCAGAAAACAGCAGAAAGCAAGGCACTCAAGGAAATAAATGCTGCAAAACAAAAGAGTAGAAGGGTCGGAAGGGAGATAAAGAATGGGTTTGATTGGGATACTTTACGGAGAGAGGCAGAAGTGAATGGGAAAAGAGAAAGAACACCAAGCACATTGGATTCATTGGACTGGGATGCAGTAAGATGTGCAGATGTTAATGAGATTGCAGATACCATCAAAGAGCGAGGAATGAATAACATGCTTGCAGAACGAATCAAGGTACAACATTTTAAATGACAAAGAATCGGAATAAACTATATACATTCTACTGATATTGATTCCGTAATATGTGCAGGCTTTTCTTAATCGACTGGTCAAAGATCACGGAAGCATTGATCTTGAATGGTTGAGAGATATCTCACCTGATCAAGCAAAGTAAGGCTACATATTTATTTAGCTCCCTCAAATTATTGAACTAACATATTTCTTTTTTCTTTTTTTTATCACATAATACAATAGCTATATTTCTGAAGAAAAATGTATTGAATTTATAGTGCATTACTTCACCTGCTTTTCACATATATATAGAAGAGGAAGAAGTATAAAATGAAAAGAAAAACTTATACACACTCATAATTGCAGGGAGTATTTGCTAAGTATACGAGGATTGGGGCTGAAAAGTGTGGAGTGCGTACGACTTTTGACACTTCACCATCTTGCTTTTCCAGTAAGTATAACCTTAAATAAAGTATGCATTAACTAGACATATGGCGGAGGTCTCAACAGTTATATGGTGTATTTGATAGGTTGACACAAATGTTGGACGTATAGCTGTGAGACTAGGATGGGTTCCTCTTCAACCATTACCCGAATCGCTTCAGTTGCATCTTCTCGAACTGTGAGTATTACGTGCCAACAATTCATTGTTGCAAAAGATATGCACCTGCTACAGAAGATCTTATGTTGTTCCTACATAGGTACCCAGTTTTGGAATCCATTCAGAAATATCTCTGGCCTCGACTGTGCAAGCTTGAACAAAAACAATTGTAATCAAATTTCCTTTTGCAGTATTTAATTAAAACTACATGTATTTCATCATTAGATTAGCAAAAATAACGAAGTATTCATACATCAATGTGTTTACTGACTCATTTGATTAACTACTAACAGGTATGAACTGCACTACCAGATGATAACATTTGGGAAGGTATATTGTGTTCATTTCAAGTGTGAAGTAATTGTTCTGTTCACAGTACTTCTACTACTATACTGTCCAGTGCTAAAATGAATCAATGCTATGCAATTGATCCAGGTTTTCTGCACAAAAAGCAAACCTAATTGCAATGCGTGCCCCATGAGAGGAGAGTGCAGGCATTTTGCCAGTGCATTTGCAAGGTGTGTAAAGTATTTCATCTAATTGTTTGTATCATTACTTCTCTATTGCTAGCATTCATAGATTCAGATATGCAGAAATAATTTTTTAGGTATTCACAACAATTAGAAGCTTTCTGAGGTATTCAAACTAAGACATCTAGAGTAAATTCATACACTAGTTCTAGATATTGAGTGCTCAATATGGAAGTTCACAGATTAGAACATTAAATAATTCAAATGTGCTCTCATGTAAAAGGCGAACCTATTTTTTGAGTCAAGTGAACGCAATCACCAATTAGGACACTATAACCTCTACTAAAGTTTCAGGAAAAAAAACTCTTCCATGACATATACATAAATAAAGTTCTGCAAAGTCAATTTACTAATGAATAGTGCTGGATGCAGTGCAAGGCTAGCCCTGCCGGCCCCAGAGGAGAAGAGTATCGTGACCACTACTAAGGAAACGGCTAACCCTGATACTGTTGTGCACATCAATGGATTGCCCCTGCCTCCACCTCAAGCAACCCTACAACTGGAGGCAAACCTGCAATTGGAAGCAAGCCTGAGAATAGAAAAAAAATGTGTAGTTGGTTCTTGCGAACCCATTATTGAAGAACCGGCAAGTCCGGAGCCTGAAAGCACTCAAGACCCAGAACATGACATTGAAGACACCTTTTATGATGATCCAGATGAGATCCCTACAATCAAGCTGAACATTGAAGAATTCACGCAGAACTTACAAAATTACATGGAAAAGAACATGGAACTCCAAGAAGGTGAGATGTCAAAGGCTTTAGTTGCTTTAAATCAAGAGGCAGCATCCATACCAATGCCCAAGCTTAAGAACGTGAGTCGACTACGAACGGAGCATCAAGTGTAAGTCAGAACTTTCCTTGCTCCTAATAATCAAGAGTACAAGAATTTGTTACAACTAATTCTATATAGTAGATTACTCATTTATAAACCATTTTAAAAAGGTTACACTCTACAGTATTTCTTGAGAATCTTTTTGATGAAGAAAATAAGTGGACTTTAACAAGCATCATTATCTGCTAGGCTGTACTGGGAAAATGCATTCTAATAGTTTTTTTCTATTTCACCATCATGCAGCTACGAACTACCAGATTCACATCCTCTTCTAGAAGGGGTAAATTACTCAGCATATACACAACAAGAATTTATTTCCTTTCTATTTCCATATTTTTTTACTCATTTCTTGACCCTACTATATTACAGATAGATAAGAGAGAACCTGATGATCCATGTTCCTATCTATTGGCCATATGGACACCAGGTAAATGAATGAAATTAGAAAACCATGATGAGCTCAGTTTGTCAAACATGATTGCAAATCTTGGGTTTAAAAACTCAATTAAACCCAATAGAAAAAACTGACTAGATAGTAAACTAACACTAGTTGCTTGTTGATACCATGAAATGTTGCTCTCACATCAGGTGAAACAGCAGACTCCATACAACCACCAGAAGCAATATGCACTAACCAAGAGTTTGGCAAGCTGTGTGATCAGAAGACATGTTTTGCATGCAACAGTACACGAGAAGCAAACTCACAAATGGTCCGAGGGACACTTCTGGTGAGAAATCATGATGGCTAAGTATAATTCTTGAAAATAGAGAAAGTAAATGCTGATCATTTTTTACCCCATCATGAACAGATACCGTGTCGAACAGCCATGAGAGGAAGCTTTCCACTCAACGGCACATACTTTCAAGTTAATGAGGTATAGTTCTCCGCAGAAAATATTTGGCTAGTTTATATATTTCAACAAATGGAGATGTATCTTATTCCCTTTTCAACAACATAGATCTAACGGACAAGAACTTACATGCAGGTATTTGCCGACCATGATTCCAGTCTCAATCCAATTGACGTTCCTAGGGCTTGGTTATGGAACCTGCCAAGGAGAACTGTGTACTTTGGAACTTCAGTACCATCTATATTTAAAGGTAAATTCTGTGAACGAGGATGACCCAATAAGTTATACACTATTTTGCATAGACACGGCTACGAGATATTGTAGTTGTGCATATCCGAATAGATCAATTAAGATATTCTGCTAAGTGCCATTTAATTGTGTTTTTGTTTGTCAGGTTTGCCAACAGAAGGTATTCAACACTGCTTCTGGAGAGGTATGTAAGGATTTCAATTGCCTATTATATTTGAGTGTTAGCAAATTACCAACATTGTTGCAATAATCTTCAGGATATGTTTGTGTGAGAGGATTTGACCAAAAAACAAGGGCACCTCGTCCTCTAATGGCCAGACTGCACTTCCCGGCCAGCAAGTTGACTAGGGCAAAAGGTAAGACAGTTGATGAGTAGATAACCATGATGCACTCACACTGTTCAATGACACCAGTGTCCAAAGAATGGTACAAGACAGACAGTAGTTGTGAAGCATTTATCAACTGTCATTTATTCTGAGAAAGAAAAAAAGAAAGATGAAGATCTAGTTCCGTTGTAGGACAAGCGTGCATGTAACCAGTTGTAACCAGTTAGTATTTTCATAAGGCTGTAACTGATTAGTATACGTGCAAGGTTGTAACTAGTTAGCATCATGCTCAAATTAGAGCCATTCTTCTATGATGTGGATATATTACCATGATACACCATATGGTTAGAAAGTTGTGATAATTTTTTCATGCAATGACAAGAATTTGAGCTAGGCCACTAGAGAGTGTTGTATACTATGAAAAGATATAAAAAGACACTACCATTTCTTTGTACACAAAAAGGAATATGAGCCTAATAATTTTTGGCTTATGCTCACCTAAACCTGCATCAATGAATATGTGGGAGCGGATTGTCATATTTTTCTCTCTTTTTTTCTTTTAAAGAGTCATATTTTTCTCTTATACAAGTTTAAAGGACAGTGACAGAATTCTACAACAAATCAAGTTGCTCAAAACAGATGAAAAGAAAAATGTAACTAATTCCTAGATTATGAGCCTAATTCTTTTATTTTATTTAGCACTCATAGATCAACAGCTGCAGCTATGACAAATTTTCCAGATTATATCATTTAACTAAAGTGTCAATCACACGAAGGCCTACAATACTCTTAACACAATCCTCTTAACATGTCCACAACCATCAGACTCTGAAAAGCAGATAAGCAATGATGTTCAAGTACTGCTACTGTGAAATGAGAAAACAAAGATTAAGTAGCCAAACATCAAATTCGAAACTACAATTGCAGCCTAAGATATTCTCAGGCTAATGATTCATGTTTCAGAATCAAACAATCGTGATTCGTGAACCACATAATCCACATACGCTAACTCCACAAATCATAGGACTCTGGCAACGAAATTTCAAGTTCGAAACCAACACGGTACAGATTGATTTACTGAGTAAAACACACAAGTTCCATATACCGAATCGCTTGATCAAACAAGTTCAAGGTGTATGAACCAGACCAAAATAACAAACGACCGATTCTCATGAGTGCGCGTCGTTTGAATATCAATCCACAAGCAATAGATCTCAGTAAACACAAGAGCAACATATGTAAGAGTTCAAGATCGCACCTGAGAGGCTGTGATTTGGATGTGGCGATCCCATTGACGCCGTTGGAGAGAGATAGAGAGAGAGAGAAACAAGAGCTTCGGTTAGAGTGGAGACTGAATCTGAAAGAGAGCCCCGCGACTGTGAAATTTGGTAATTGGTAGCTTATTGCCGCCTTACCGCCATTTCATCTTCTTTTCCCTCCGAAAATTGATGTGTCGTTTTTATATGGTGGGCCCATTTTCCGGAAAATAGGGGCAAGGGTGGCGAGTGTAGCTTTCTGAGTGGATCTTGCTGTGCTCGATATCCAATCAGATTTTTTCTTTTCTTTTCTCAAATTCCAAATTGATTTTATTTTTTATTTTTTAACCCAAATTCCAAATTGTTTTAGTGGGCAAATTCGGCATTTTTATGTTTTCTTGGCTCAGTTACGGCTCATTTTCTCCTTTCAACCTAAAACTCTAACTCACATCACTGGTAAAGAAACTCGAATAAAATACTTTAATATTTTGTGTCAACAACAAATTAGTTACTTTTTTTTAAACTAAACACAGTATTTTTATCATAAACATGTTTTTATTATATGGAGAAATAATTTGGAACCTCCACAACTTTTTTGTAACTCTAGTTGTTGTCTATAATTGGAGTTAGACTTTAAAGTAGACTTGTATTTCATTTACTGTTTAAAATAAACCATGTTCAACTTTTCACTATTACGTTGAAAAAAAAGTCAATACAATGACTTTTCTCTCTCTTTAAATCCAACTCTAGGAATGGCAACAGGGCGGGGACGGATTTCGCATTCCCCGCCCCCATCCCCATTTCTCTTTCCTTCCCCCATTCCTCATCGGGGGGAAAATCTCCGTCCCCATCGGGTCCCCATTCCTCCGGGCCCCGATAATTTCAAAAATTTTGAAATTTTTTTTTTTGAAACAAAAATTTTGAAAATTTTAAATTATATAAAGATTACAATTCAATCATTTTTTACCACACTACATAATGAAAAATAGAGAAATTATAGTAGAATTTCACAAGAACATATTATAATAACAAAAATGAATTTTTGTTTTTGTAGTTCATACAAATAACGTAATGAATCATAATCATTTAAAATAAATAGAAACTATATAAGTATAAGAGCATATATACCTCACATAAAATAAACAAATTCTATATAAGTATTAAATATATTACGTATTATTATGTTTGCAATAAGAAATATATATACGTCGACATATATAATATACCATTATATATAATTTATATGAGTAAATTGGAGAGCGGGGAAAATCGGGGGCGGGGAATGGTCTCCCCATCCCCGTCCCCATTTGGAGAGCGGGGACAATTTTCTCCCCATCCCCGCCCCATTCCCCTAATAGAATTCCCCATCCCCGACCCCATCAGGGCGGGGAATGCGGGTCCCCATCGGGTTCGGGTGAAATTGCCATCCCTACTATGATTCACTATGAAATTAATTTCTAAACACTTCAAAATAGTACTCAATAGAGCCAACAATATTATTTTATATCAAATTATCAATAATATCTATTTAATAATTTATTTGTTACAAATGTCGTGACATCATATCGTTACTTTATTGTTTTGATCATTAGAGATATTTTGGCTCTTGCAGTTCAGTTTAACAGTATAGCTTTTTCTTTTTTGGGTAAGTTTGCGAAACCTGTTGCTCATTCTTTACTTAAATCGTTTGTTTCTTTGTCAGCCATTAATAAGTGTATTGGTCATAGCACAAAACGTTTCTACTTTGTATTTAGCTGAATTGACTTAATATATAATATAACCATAATTGCATTAAAAAATGACTCATGTGACCAACCTGTGATTAGGTAACCAAATTCAAATCTCAAATTTATTTAGGGCATTACAGTACTGCCAACTTAATACCAAGGATCAAACACTCAAATCAAAAGGAAAACACAAACACAACATTTATTCATCAATACTAAAAGCCCAAATAAAACCGCTCTTGGGACAACCGAGGAAGCTCCGGCAGTAGCAACCGGT
>JAYMSZ010001516.1:0-14126 GCA_036897665.1 Pelargonium citronellum | reverse complement strand
CAAACCCAATTCGCTAGCGGGTATCCCCCGAGCCGAGTCCCTAATCCTCTGTTTTCGCCTATATCGCTGCCTCTGCTGCTTCTTCTCGCAAGCACAGCATCACAAACAGCAATCATATCGAAAAGGTCGCGGCTTCCACTACCCTTACCAACAACCGCCGCTGCCGCCCGGAAAAGACCTAGCTCTCCTCAATCCCGCCGACAATGAACTGTGCTAGTGAGTCTCTGCACCTCTCTTTCCGTATATTCTATTCAATTGCTTAATGTGTATGTTTTCACCGACCTCTGTTCTTGGTGTTCTTCTCCGACCGAACAGTCTCCGGCGAGGTGCCGGAAGAGCCAGTCGTCTCAAAGAACTCCGGCCTCCTCTTCGAGAAGCGCTTAATTGAGCGTCATATAGCTGTAAGTTCATCTGCTCCCTCTATCTTACCATTCTAGGGTTTCCGTTTCATTTCTGCTCTGTTTGGTTACTGAGAAGAACCTACTGAAAGGATTTTGTTTTGAAACTTGTCACTTTTTTAAGCACTTCAGCACATACATTAATCCAACAGTTTGGAAGTGTAATGGATCTTGCAAAGATGTCTCATTTTGGTTGAATACATTTCCAGCTTTTCCCTATCTCGGTTAATGATGAATATAGGTTAAGGAAGAAGATTTAAGGAATTTTGTTTTCTAGACATGACAAACTAACACGGCATTCAAAATTTTGCTTCTGTGCACTCCAGTAATGCTAAAATGAGAACTACAAATGTGGATCTTCAAATGTAGATATAGTTTAAAACCTTCAATTGTACCCTCTCGAACCCAAAATGAGTGTTGCGTTTTCACATTTTGTACAAATTAAGGTCTAGTTAGTCAGGGTTGGATTTCCCCTTATATGCCCCAGTCCTCTTGTTCTTACAACAAGGGATTTTAATTTACTTATCTTAGACATATTGTTTGTTGGTAATTCATGCATAACTAATTAACCAAAAAAAGAAAGTGAACACTCATTTGGCACAAAAGTTTTTTGGAGAATTGACACTCAATTTGGGACTAAGGGAGTATTGTGTATTAGGTATATTTTTCCTTTCTTAGTACAATTTGAACTCTTAGTTTTATGCAATATCTCAATGAGATTTAGCTCTCCATCTGATAGGAAACTGGAATTTTGTTTTGTACTCCAGGATTATGGTAAATGTCCAGTTACTGGGGAGCCACTCACTATGGATGATGTTGTTCCAATCAAAACTGGCAAGGTATGAGTCTTAAAGACCAAATTTTTTTTTTACTGTTACTGTATTAGTTGAATTCTTAGTTTTTGCATTGGTTGATGCTGATTTCATGGTACTTGTTCTGCAGATTGTAAAGCCCAGACCCGTACAGGCTGCAAGCATCCCGGGGATGCTTGGAATGTTTCAAATTGTATGTATAGTTGATACCTAATCCTGTCAATGCATCTTTTAATTTGGCTGTTTTGCTCTACTAAAAAAATTTGGTGTGACATAGACTGCTTGGCAAAAATGTTAAGTGTATCATTTATATGCTGTGTGATGTTTATGGGTTTCATGCCAGTCTTTTTTAAAATACTACAGAACTTGTTTCATTGTCATGATTTTCTGATAATTTACTGTTTGTTTTTATACACCAAGTTCATGTCTCAATATTATTGTTGTGTTAGTTTACTGTTTTTCATTTCACAAATGAACACCATTTTCTTTCTCTGGTTGGAATGAGACTATAAATGCACTTCTCTGAAAGTTGCCTCCTGCCTGTTAAAGTTTATAACTTACATTACTAGTATGACCTTTACATTTTTTTTTAAATTCTATTATTTTCTTTATCGTAATGTTTTTTCTCTTTTAAAAAAAATAGGAATGGGATACTTTGATGCTATCCAATTTTGCATTGGAACAACAACTACATACAGCGAGGCAAGAGCTAAGTCATGCTCTTTACCAGGTAATACCTACTAGATTTGATGCCTTCTATAGTTTGTATCCACTTTAATATATTATTATTCTAGTTGTGTAACATCCACTATGGATTCCTTAAGCTAATATTAAATGTGCACTTCATTACTTGCAAGATTGTTTACTTGGCCTAAATATTATCTTATTTTCTTCTCTATATAAGTTTATAGTCCGTTTATTACGAGCTTTAGCATGTAAACACTTATTGTGATGAAATTGTGACTATGTTTTCTATGCTTTGCTTTTGCTGTCACACTAAATCGTTTACCTCCTTTTGTTTTGTAAAAAGAAACTGAAAAGGTGTTATTTTTCTTATATCATTTTCTTTTCGTGATTTCTCTTTTGTTCTTTTGTTACATGAATGCTAAAGTTGATGAAGCTAGCATCAAGGTATAAAGAATATTATCTTTTATGAACTGGGGCCACTTTTGAAGTTTTGATATTTACTTTCCATACTCTGAAGGATAATATTGTTGTTGTTTTATTCTTCCATGAATATATGATATGCAAACAAATTTAATATGTGATTACTCACTCTACTGATTCCTTTTGCATAAGTTCCTCTCTTTCAAATCCCGTGCATTGTTTATGAACATAGAAAAAGGGTAGGGGTTGTGTTTTGGTGGCTATTCAGTTATTTAAACTTTCTTCTTCATTTCCTTGTCCTACAGGTCATGTGTTTACCATTAATTTATAGAATTTATTGATCAGTTAACCTGATTAAATGAATTTGGTGTACTTTTATTTTTTGGCAGCATGATGCTGCTTGCCGTGTGATTGCAAGACTTAAAAAAGAAAGGGATGAAGCAAGGACATTCCTTGCACAGGCTGAAAGGCAAATTCCAATGTCTGCATCAACTGTTGCAGATCCTTCTGTCCTTAGCAATGGGAAAAGGGGTACTATTTTGAATTCTTTTGATTTCATTTTAATGAATTGCATTTAGATATCCAATAGCTAATTTTGTTCTGTTATTTAATTGAAGTTGCTGAAGATGAGGATATGGGTCCTGGTGGAAAGAGAATACGCCCTGGAATTTCTGCTAATATCATTGCCGAGCTGACTGATTGTAATGCAGCTCTTTCACAGCAGCGCAAAAGGCGGCAGGTATTCCTTCTAATGACATCAATTTCATTAATTACAGAAACATCAAGATATCGTTTGTGATTTATTTTTAATGCTCGTAAAATTCTTATCTGATTTTCTTTTGGTTGAGAAAATTCATATGCAATTTTCTGTGTTTTGATTTTTAACCATTTTAATTATCATTACTGCACTGTCTTATGTTTCTTTCCAGATTCCCCCAACGTTGGCTCCTGTTGATGCTCTAGAGAGATACACCCAGCTTTCTAGTCACCCTCTTCACAAAACTAGCAAACAGGGCATCACATCTCTCGATATCCAACATTCTAAGGTAATAAATTTCCTATAATCCTATGCAATTCATGCAGCTATATATCTGTTCTCTTTTAGTTGACTATTGTTGTAACTTTATATCCATGCTTTAATATATAACATGAGTTTTGTTTTGAGAATCACCTTGGTTTATGAAAGTTCTTAGTCTCTTAAGTTCTGGATGGGTGTCCCTTAATATATCCATGCTTTAATATATAACACACCATATCACTCATGGCTTATTAAGATATATTGTGTGTTTATCTGATGAATAAATTATTCATAATTTGACTAGTGCCTTTCAAAACTTAGAGCCAAGAAGGTTTTGCATTTAATAGACTTGTTTTTCTCTCGGTGATTTAGCAAGTATAGTGGGCCAGATAGTGATCATAATGGATGCCTATGTAGTTCATCTTCTCTGACCTAAGCATTTTTTGTTTGTTTTGCCTAAATGTTAGGACATCATTGCAACTGGCGGGGTTGACACAAATGCTATACTCTTTGATCGGCCATCTGGACAGATCATATCTACACTCAGTGGTCATTCAAAGAAGGTTATTCCTCTATTTTATATCTAAGTCTAAATACTAAAGTTACTATTCTGTCCCTTAATATTTCTAAGATATTGTACATTGTTTGCTTGATAGGTTACCGCTGTAAAATTTGTGGAGCAAGGTGATTTATTTCTTACTGGCTCAGCCGACAAGGTAAGCCACGGTCAACTTTGTCAGTTTTTTTTTGGATAAAAAACTGTCAGTCTTAAATTGAATATTCATGACTCATGATTGTGTTCATAATTTACTTTTGGTTCTTGAGGTTAATCTTGACTGCCTGAGATTTTTATTACCCCCTTCTCCTGTGATATAGAAATGAAGATGAGGACTAAAGTGGATATAAAGTTTAAGAATATTGAAATAATGGAGAAATTGGACACAATATGCTATTTACAGGCTAGTTGAAAAAGATTCTGATAATCAAACAACTATTGTTGGAAACTCGAACCCATCATAAAGTAACCTTGTCCAGAAAGTCTCCTTTTATGTGTTATTACTGTTACTGTCCCTGCGTTCAGGTGGAACGTAAATTCATAACGTGATTGTGCCAGTTTTTAATGATTTAACTTAATTGTGTTAGTACTATCTCACAAAGCTTGATTTAGGTTGTCCTTCAAATGTCGAATAGTTGCTGCATTTTCAGCCATTTCAGTTCTGTTAAGAATTTCATATGTCGAACCACTTGGTTGCTTTAGAATTGTCATTTTATTTTATATATTTATGTATCCACTGTTTTATTAGATTTGCAAAGACTCAACTTAAATCCTTGCATATTGAATTGCGCTATATTCTTCTTCTTTTGGCATTCAAATCAGATTGAATATTAAAATTTCATGACGAAATAACCAGCCAGTTGTATAGATTTGGATTTATTTGTAAACTCTGTTCTGAAGATTCTGAGGAACAAAAGATTAAGTTTTAACTGTTTTAAAGCTTGGTCATTTCTGCTTCAACATTAATCTTTGCTCCTATATATAGGCTTAAGAAATTCATTTATCTCTGTGTGTCACGATTCTGTGTTTCTGGTTTCATATTTATCTACTACATTTTTTTTGGGTTCTTAGCATGCAGTCTTATATGATTAGTTTCATAATGGCAGACGGTTCGTGTGTGGCAAGGCTCCGATGATGGGAACTATAGTTGTAGGCACATATTGAAGGATCATACTGCAGAGGTAGTTTTTTTTACCCATGTTTTTGATGGCCTACTCATCAAGTTACATAGCTTCTTATGAATAAATTTAAGAATTGTCTCCCCTTTTCACAAATTTAGTAATGTATGATTTATATAGAAGTTTCAGTGCATGGTGTATCTTCTGCTATGTGATGAGCACTTTTAAGGGTGCTGCTTCTCTTTACTCTACTCAGATACCAGTTTCTCTGACTCCTTGGACAAGAGTTGGACAGTTTTCAGTCTTAAAAGTTCTATTTTTATCCCTGGTTACTGAACGTTCATGGATGTGTATTTGTAAATAAAGTTGTTGATGCAAATCATTCTGTTGAAAACCTCAAATCATGAAAATCTCAACTGTTAATGTTTAACAATGATTGTGATGGTTCACTTAAAATCATAGCAGATTTAAGCCACATTTAAGAAAGTAGAGGTGGACAGGTTAGTGTAACTTCATTGGAGTTAATATATTATATATTCACACATTTTAGATCGCAAGCCATTGATTTCTGTATCCTTGCTGTTCCTTAATCTTCTTTTGATGGAACGTAACTTGCGGTGTCATATCACATCGTACATGCACCATGATAGATGCATATAAAATCTTCCTATTGCTATAGTTCTGTTAGCATTAATTTGTGTTTGTCGTGACTTTGAAATCTCAGCTGTCCCTTTGATACAACTGTTATTTTCCATCTGTTGATGTATTGATGACGTGCATTTTTATTCCTTCCAGGTGCAAGCTGTAACAGTCCATGCCACAAACAACTACTTTGTGACTGCTTCTCTCGATAATACATGGTGCTTCTATGATATTACTTCTGGTCTCTGTCTGACACAGGTTCGTAATTCCTCTGAGCATACATTCAGTCATGACATTCTTTGAAATGCATGTCAGATAATGTGTCAGATTCATCTTCTTTCTAGAATCAGCAAACATGTATTCCCATTGCATTTGCATTAATGAACTGCTGGAATTTAACAACATTGAGAAGCTAATGACCGTTCTGATGATCTACTTGAAAAAAGGAATGATGTGAATGCGTGTAGCTTTCCAAGTTTCATTATGTACTGTAGGGGGTAGCAAATCTTTTTGGTTCCATGTTTCAAAAGAGAATTACTTATTTGTCTGCCATTCCTATCATATCTCAATTCTGAGTGCAACAGTCTTGTGTTTATGTTAAATCAACTTCCAATAATGTAGGCTACCCTAAGGTCGCATTTTTGTTTATCATGCGCGTGTGGCATATCAGTATTTACTATTCTATTCATGTTATACATACCATCCACTTGTGGCCTTGTCAATTTTACAAGTCTTTTTTCTACAGGTTGCAGACACTTCAGCAACTGAGGGTTACACAGCTGCAGCTTTTCATCCTGATGGTCTCATCCTTGGTACGGGAACCTCAGAGGCTCTTGTTAAGATTTGGGATGTAAAGAGTCAGGTATATAGTTATTTCTGTTGTGGGCTATATTTTGGTTTGACTGTTCCTATTTTGATTGTGTTTCCTCTTACTGCTGTACAGGCAAATGTTGCAAGATTTGATGGGCATCTTGGACCTGTAACTGCCATATCTTTCTCCGAAAATGGTTACTTCCTTGCAGTATGTATCCTTATAAAATGTGCATTGTAGTTTGAGATTTTGCGTCCCATGTTCTGATTCAATTTGTATTATGTTATGGACTTGACAGACTGCGGCTCATGATGGTGTTAAGCTGTGGGATCTACGCAAACTTAGGAACTTTCGTACATTTTCACCATATGATTCAGACACGCCAACAAATTCTGGTTTGTACTCCTCCATGCCTGGTTATATATTGCTTGGCTATGGTTCTACATCCCTCTTTTTTCTTAGTGGTTCCGATTTTGTTGATCTATTATTATACGTCCTCCTTGTCCACTTGAGTTATCTCCTGTGGCTTGTGTTCTTTTTAAAGAAGTAAAATGGAGGAAACTCTTCTTTTTTTATCATTTACATTATGCCAACTTGCGATATTACAATGTATGATAATCACATAATCGATCTGTTTTGGGTCATTACAGTGGACTTCGACCACAGCGGAAGTTACCTCGCCATTGGAGGCTCGGATATAAGGTGAGTGTTTCTGCAAGATCTAGTTTCTAAAGTTTGTAGAAAATTAGAGGTGAATACTGAATTTAGTTTCAGGTGTACACTTTTTTTTTTTTTTTGAAAGAGGTGTACACAGTACACAGTTAAATATATATATATATGTTTCCTAGTTTAGTTCTAATGCATTTTTGAGCGTATGGTATCTGTTTTGATGAAGTTGCCACTTAACATGATTGTGGCGCCACTCCCTTCTTTCCTGGTTAATTTCTAGAACTAACATCAAGCATTCTACTTTTGCAGAATTTACCAAGTTGCCAATGTTAAATCAGAGTGGAATTGTATCAAAACTTTCCCTGATCTGTCCGGCACAGGTAAGTTCCTACCATTTTTTATTCCTGGTGTCATCATCATCATCATCATCATCATCATCCATGGCCTTGTAAAATAGTTTCACCTCTGAATCCTGATAAAAGAAAATTATGTTTGCTTTGGTTGACAGGTAGAGCAACTTGTGTAAAATTTGGTTCAGATGCAAAATACTTAGCTGTAGGGTCAATGGATCGGAATCTCCGCATCTTTGGTCTACCAGAGGATGATGGCCCATCAGAATCATGAAAAGCCCCCAACATGTGATATTGGTGAAGATAGGCTCTTGGCGTTTCCTGTAATGTCACAACGATTTGTTTTGCGCCTGTATTCTATTGACTGATCGGGAAATGTAGAATCTGAACTATTTTTAGTGACGCTGAGGTGGCTCTTTTCTCCCATGAATAAATATTGGAGGGAAAGCCACAGAGATGGTTTAATTTTGGCTGATTTGTTGTTGTCAACTGAGGTAGGTTTAAAAGATGGAACTATACTCTACTCTACTCATTAGGGGCTTATTTTGATGTATTACCTTGTCATCTGAGAACTCGAACAAGATCTTGTCATCTTCAAATTTTTGCATTTAGATTGTTGAATTTAAAAGATGAAACACAACCAACTCATGAGGGTCTCATCAGTGAGAGTCTGGGTGATTCTTTTGCTGCACAAAATGATTGGAGAGAAAGTGAATTGCAAGTTCCTCCTTGGGGATTCTGAGGGTATTTATGGAAGAAGAGGTAACGATGGATGTTGTCGGGGTCTTACGTCTTACTGGGACCCATCGAACTCTACTCGAAAGTTGTGAAAAAAAATGGAAGAATTAAATCTTGTTCTCACCATGATTATACAAGGAAGGCCTTTGGTAGCCTTAGCTTTAAGCATGCCATGGCTACTATTTGCCATCTTTTGAGCACCAACCAAGCCAAGTGAATAATACACTCTCCGTTCTAAAATAATTGTTCACTTATTTTAGAACAGAGTGAGTAACATTTAGGACACCATTTAAGCATGAAATGACGATAACATGACTAGAGAATAGTAGAATACAAGTAGGGTTTTCCCCGTCATGAAATAAAAAGGCTTGGGAGTTGGGAGTAGTGATACATAATAACTTAGCAAGACAGTACTTGAGACCAAATGCGCGCTACAATCAACTTGACATTATATGATTTTCTGGCATCGTCACAATATGGAGCGAAACTGGGAAGAAGATTCAACAAATGTGATCACGACAACGAAATGAGCAAGCCTTGCACCAGTCTTGTCTAGTGTCATGTAAGGAACTGGTACTGTGACGAGTGCGTGAATCCCCACAGCTGCATACATGCACAAGAACTTGGATAGATATAACATAGTATATATAAATGAGCAAAAGAAACTGATTTAATTTTAGTAATTTCAGCTTAAAAACTTGAAATAAAACAATATATATGCTGCCAGCAGGAATAGAAGCTAGAGTTTCGTTATGAACTAAAACATTTAAGAAATGATGGGAAGCATCACTCAGTATATAGTTCTACTGAATCTCTCTAATGGTAACATAAAAATAATAACCACCTAAAGCACGGTGAACAAGAAAGGAATAGATCTGGCAATTATATTACCACTGAGTATGACATGCAACAATCAACAGGCTTAAAAAAACATGCTATATACAAAAACCAACCAATGGATATTGTAAAACTACACACAATCCGCAATTGAAGATGGCAATATAACTTAGTTTACCTCAACATTCTTCAATTCGAACTCTGGCTTATGAGCCAAGCATAAGTTTCCAAACGTATCACAGGGTCCACTGGTTCCATGTAACCTTTTGAAAGAGAAGTTTAAATCAGGATAAAATTTACGAGTATATCTCTACATTTAGGAATAAACAAGTAGAAACGCCCTAGAAGAAAGCAACTTACAGATCCCCATCCAAACATAGAGCAAAGTTTCCACCGCCACCAAATGCGAGCAAGTCATTTAAACACATGTAGAAATATCTATTGGCACCTATACAGATCAGAAAAAAATCAGCTTACCAACACAAACTTTTGAATCACATTTAATAACAGAATTTGTCCAATGATTTTTTTGACCTAATATGCAATCCTTATTTTAATTACAGTCAGCTTCATCGTCAAAATATTTTGAAGTTTGAACAAATTATACTATATGTAATCATTAACTAATTACTAATTTATAAGACTTAAGTATAAAACATATAAAACATATAAAACAAAACCATAGACATATGTATGGATTTCACAAGTTGGGTTTGGCCATTTTTTATATGGATCTTTTTTTTTTTTTGGTTTACGAATCTTGCCCTGTTCTATAAACAATCCTGGTACAAGTCAAAGTGTGATGGTTCATATTGGTATTTACCTGATCCATGCAAACAGCTATGGAGGATGACTCTTGGTGTGCAAAAGGAACAATCCGATAAAACAACAAGATAATCTAGAAACAGTCAGTCTATAACCTAAGAAACCACTCACTGAAGTCCTGTTTTCATCACATTAAATTTTGAGTATTGTCATGCTCTACTAAGCCTGCATGGTAGGAGATATACAAGAGTTTGACATAGCAATGGAATAAATCTCACAAAAAGCTAGATAGACTGTTGCAAATGTTTTAGAAGGATTACATGACCATCCTTGAGTTTGCACTTACATTTGAATCCATTCAACAAAAGTTACTTCATTGCAATAATAAAATAAAATAAAAAAAGTAACTTCAATCACTTCTCGTGTTATATTTTTGGAAGCAGAGGAAAATTTGAATTCGTCCATAAGAAGGAAATAAATAAATCAAAGATGGTGGAATAACTAAAAAGCCAATATTTTGTGTAGAACGTGTTGTACTTGAATGTCCTTTAGTTGTCAGTATCATGGTAACTAATACTACAACAGAAGTTTAGAGGATAGCACAGCCTATGAGTTGGGACTCTGACAGAGAAACAATATGCTAGACATATGAACTAATAAACTATATCACCTGTAGATCACTAAGATCAGGACATCCTGATTTCTTACCATTAATACATCATTTAGCATGAAACCTCAGAGATTCAACTAGTAGTTATTATAGTTGGATTTACACCATAAAGTTTATGGAATAGGTGATATCCTTGCGTACTGAACTATGAAATCAGAAACATGGATTTCTAGATATCAGTGAATTCACGCCTAATTTGGTTGAATGTAAAGGAGCAAGGGCAGAATGGAATGAGGTTTAAAATGGAATATAATGAACCACCGAATGGAATCATAGTCCAACTAATCATTTCATTTTCTTGATTGGTATATCATTGGAATGGTATCTGCTAATATTCAATCCTTTTTTTGAGAGAGAGATTTCACAGCAACAAAATATATATTCAAAGATAATGATGATATTGTCATATTATAAACATATCTACTCCATCCCAAAATAAGTGTCCTAATATTAAGAATACTAAAGATAGTGCTGGACTTTCTCTCATGTGCTTCCATGCACCTTTGTTGTGACAAACTTAAGTAATCATAACTTAAGTATCTAAATAATATTATTGGTAATACAACATAGTTGTCTCCTCAAAAGGAAAAGTTGACACATTTCAGGATATGTGTGTGTGTGAGACAGAGAGAGTGCGGGGTGGGGGGGATATTCAATAAAAAATGTTAAGGAAACAATAGTAGCAGTAGAAATTCTTACCAGCCACAGACAGTTAGAGACAGCTATTAACAATATTGTAGATTTCATATTCAAAATGAATAATCAGAAATTATCGTAATTGTTAGTCTGGAATGAAGAAATGTGATTCTATTCCAGCCACATTCCTTCCAACCAAGCAGTACATTATACTCTAAGACATGGTTTATAATCAGCCCACTAAAATGACTGTTCAAAATTAACTAACAAGCGAAGCTCATACAAGGGCATTGCTAACATAGCAGTTCATTTTTCAAGAGGTTATTCTGCATTCTTTTGTTAGTATACAGGGTACTTCAATCAGCATCCAAAAATTAATAGTGCTGAACAGCTGATATGCCACCACTCAATCATATTTAGCAGAAGATGCATGTATTTTGATATGTCTGCTACATTTTCCTAGACAGATTGTGCGTTAATAAGATAATTAAATTTTTACCTGTTGGTCTGAATAACCTCGGCTCACCATATATGGTTGTAAAAACAAATGTTTGGATTGTCCCCTATTACAAGAAAAGGGAAAATGAAGTGTAAGCAACTAATGAACAATGAAATCACATTGGTGACAGAAAAAAAGCTAATAAAATATGTGAAGCTGCAGAAGATAATATATTCACTTAACAAAGAAGAGAGGGAAAAAGAAGAATAATATCTACCTAGAAGGATAAGAGCGAATTAACTTACTTGATATTTTCTCTTTGCTGTAGGATTCAAGGGGCCTTCTAAAAGTCCACCAAACACAGTCCCTTGCTTGTCTCCCACAATCTGTAAGTCGTATATCAGTATTCACCTCTTATTAGTAAGGAATGACTAAAGAGACTCAACATACTTAAGAGTAAAGATGCTTAATCTCAAATTGCTGCCAGCATATAGAAGACACATTATTAAACACAGACATTAACATACCAGCAAACAAGGACCTGGAAGGTCAGCACTCTTACGGATGAGAGTACGAAGTGATATACCATGTCTCAACGTACTGCCCTTCAATTGAAATATGCAAAAGTGAATCAATATTCATACGAACAGTAAACTGATCTAACAGGCAGGCATTATAATCTTTAGCAAAAGTTACCTATAAAGCAAAACCCATTGGCATCCTTTTACAATATTAGGGATTGATGAATGCAAAAACTCATACAGCTCTGGGGAGATGAAAGCAGAATCATCCGTGAGTTTAGACAAAGGCTTTTCTCTATTTTGTGGTTTTTCTGGAGTCTCTGGCTCACTTTGTGCCTCAGGTGCTTCTTCAAATACTTCAGAACAAGCACTGGGGCTCCTTCCATTGGATGCCGGACTGCAGTTTTTATCTTGTTCAAAAGCCGGTGTTTCACTATTCTTGCATGATGGAGTATAATAGTCGAAGTTATCAAACGTATATTGGGACTCGGCACCGTCATCACTCCTAATAATTGGATGTGGATTAATTGGTTTGAGATCAAATTGATGTTTGTTTGATCCAAACCCATCTGAACTAGCTGAAGGGATAATAAAGGAGAGAAGTGAAGTAAGGGATGTCCCCCCCTTGTAATTCGACCTGGCCTAAACATTCAGAAGCCTTGCTTTAAAACTTAAAACACAATAACAAAAAACATAATAAAACAACGCAATCATCTAATGGTCGGTTTCTCAAAAAATTATATCCCGAGGAAGTAAAAACAAAAGGAAATCACTTCAGACTACTTCAAATGCAAATAAAAAGGATACAACAACAAATACTACTACAACTCAATAAGAATAAGAATAAGAATCGATATGCGCTCATTATTCAGCTCTTTCCAGCCAAAAAAAATCCAATTCCTTGGAAGCCAGTACAAATTTGGTTGAGCCAAAATGCAAGCTTTTGACAATTAGCTACAAAGAGCAGGTCCTAAGAAATTACCCACTTGGTTTCAATTGTATATTAAATGATTAGGGGTAATCACATTTTAATATCGATACAATCAAGCAATAAACAAAACAAATCAAATCAAATTAACGAGCAAATTCAGCAACAGAATTGAAAAACCTACAATACCCAGACCCAAACAAATCGAGAGAAACGACCAAAAGCAGCTTCAATTACCTGATTCTGCAGAGCGTGATCGAGGGAAGAAGGGGGAGAGCAAGGGGAAGAAGGAGAGGAGGGCGAATCAGCGAAGAGACGCGAAAGCCTCTCGCTCACTTTCTCTTTCAATGCATTCATAACGTTTTGTCCTATAGAAATATGATATTATATGATGATGATGATGATGATGATTCAATGTTTCCTACAAAAAACTGAATCAGAAAGGAGAAACAATAAATCAATCACAGATTATGGAATTTGAATTAGAACCCAGATCGCACATTCGAAGAATCTATCGATGAGATTCTATCAAATCCCAGTCTCTGTGAAAAAATTGGGTTTTTATTTGTAGGAGACGAAAGTGTGAGCGAGCGAGAAGCACAAGGTGGGTGAAATGATGATATATAAAGGAATTGGAGTGGGCCTATCCAATTCCTTTATATGGCATTGAAAGACAGCAATCAACGGAGAAGAAGGTTAGGTGCTACTCTGATTCCATACCTGTCCTCTGTTATTTCTCCTCCTTTTACAATTTTATTGTTGTATCTAATTTTACTAGTATTTGAAACCGACGATGTTCGGGTTTGTGCTAATATAATCGCCATGACTTATTCTAGTACAAATTATATGATAACCTAAAAATTTATTTGTAATGCAATATAACCTTATTTCATAAATATATATTACTAAAAATTACGCTATAATCAAATCATATTAATTAAAGTTAGAAAGCTTTTAAGAATCTAATAATAAATCTCATGAAGTCATACAAATAAAACAATTGATAACAATATAATGTTACAAAAAACGTAAATTTGGACATTAAATTGTCATTAAAAAATATACTAACAAACCAACAATTGTATTCATGAAATATTATTAAACACCTCTT
>JAYMSZ010001515.1:0-14128 GCA_036897665.1 Pelargonium citronellum | reverse complement strand
GGGTCTTCGTAGTTGTGGTTGGAGGGTCTGTGAAGGGTTTTAGAGCATTTGTTTAAGGGAGTTCTGGAATCTAAGAGAAGCAATCATCCAAATATTAACGTGCTGTGCTGTGATAGCTTAGTGGTTGTTGACTATCCGCAATTCCGCATAGATTATCCTGGCATATGCGTAGGGTAGACACTCGACAATACGACGCGAGCCGTTGGGTACGTCCTATACGTCGTCGTTTTCATGGCCTTGTAAATGATTATATATGAAAATTTACATTTTTGGGGGGCAATAACATGTAACATGTGTAACTCGGCCTCCACATATGATGATTATGATGAAAGTGGGAGGAGATGGATAAGCGGCTGCTAGACATAGGTCGACTTGACGTGAGAAACACCATAATACAACTTGTATAATACCAATCTACTTTTAGTTCACGCAATTACACAAGAGTTCATTGACGTGTGCACAAAATTTAATACAACTAACGAATCAAGATATATGCATGTTGACGACCGTAACATGACTCGTACTATGCCGAATAGATTGGTAAAGGTGACTTGCCAATTAATGGAGACGTCTAATAGCAAATTTTCCTCTCTATGACGCGCTCCCTTAGATTCAACTTCAAGTGTGGGGGCGGTAACATCATGACATAATTGATGGTTCACTACATTCTATTGGTTGTGTTCCAATTCTCTGGTAAAAAAGTTTACTCTAGTGTCTGATGTGAATTTCAATGCACCAACATTATATTTTCAATTTTAAGAGTGGATTCTTCTCTCTCACAAGAATTAGAACTAAGGAAAAAAAAAGTGACATATTCCAGGCCCAAATCCATGTAAATGCATCATCATGGGCCGTGAGTAGTCTCAGGAGCGTCAGCATATCGTTACCATCAAGCCCAAATTCCAAAGAGACCTTCATAAATTATACTTATGGGCTTAAGTTGACGACTTGAGCAAATAATGAAATCCACAAAATAGTCAGTCACATATATCCAAATCAGTATTTCAAAAAATATATATATTTAATAATTAAAATATCTCTTAAAAGCAGGAATAATTTAAAATAAATAATAAAAAGAAGTAGTACAAAAACGTCATAATCATCCACGTAAGTAATCTTAAATTGTTGCCAGCAGCCAAGTGTGGCAGAGACTTTGGTTACAAAGAAAAAGAGTGAGTGCTTGATTTGTGAACACGCATGCTGGTGCTGCTCCTACTGATGATGATGTTAAGCCACAAGCACCACCACATTTTGCCAAAAGAGGAGACATCTATTTGACTTCACTGCACCACTCTCTCTGCACATTTACATCAAATTTTTGTTTTTTTTTTTAAAAGTTGAGCTTCACAACAGAGGTAGTTCTAACTTTTTAACTCAAATCTTATTCCACCCGACGTAATAAGATTTCAATCCATAACTTTCTACGTATAGATGTGTGTCTTAACCATTGCGCCACCTCCTAAGGACCATTTACATCAATTTCACTATCATTTTCCCCCAACTTCGAATAATCTATTAATGTCCTCAATCTTATGTGTCCTATCCATTTTCATATATACTTAAATCTTCTCTTTCTTCCATTTTGATTTGGCCTATCGATAGATAGGATAGGGGTCAACTTAGGCAATTCTATCTCTCTTTTAAACCCTATATCTACTCCTTTTTAGTGCATGTATTTTCTACTTTAAAAAATCAATCTTTTGCCTATTCTCTTATTCCATGTTTGTGCATGTATTATTCATTTACGTTGAATTTGATTTTTATGTCATGTGTGTACAAATGTGTATATGCATTGAGATATGTAGATGTACGTATATGTATTACATCATTAATTATATATTAAGACAAAGTATAAGAAGTTACTTATAAAGATCTAATTTTGTACAACATCCTAAATTTCTAATAATGTTAAACAAAGGGGATGGCTAATATATAAAGAGCAGATTTTTTTAGTGTTAATTACTAATTTATGATGGACTTATTATTAATTTCACTCCTTAAGTAGCACATAAATTGTGTTAAATTTAAGTGAAGTTAAAAATTGAAGGGAAAATGTGAGGTGGTTGGCAAATGAGAATTGAATATTAGAAGATTAATATTTAAAGGTGGTGATTATCAAGTAATATGTGCCGTTTCTTTTGATTTTGTGATTGTTGAAACAGAGAAAATTTGTACATATTGCATAAACCAATTAATTTAACACGGTATGATTCTAAATAATGAATTTGTTAACTTGCAATATATTTTATATGTCCCTCGTAAAATCATTTTACACTATTTTCCAAAGATAAAAAAGTTTAGTACAATTGTTCAGAACATTCCACAATCCCGAACTTGTTACAATAAACCCATGGATCGAGTCAAAAACAATTTGTGTTACTGTTTAATTTTTATACATGTACTAGCCTAGTTTCCTTGTAACGAAATAAATAAACACTTATTTTGAGACAAATCGAAAAATATACTTTCGTATTTGTGTGTACGCTGATATATTTCATTCCAAATATATGAGCTGAAATTTGGCAATGCTATTGGTCTGTTACACTTGCAAATCATGCACACCGGAGGGGACCAAAAGCTCCATTGTTGTACAAAGCTAGGTTTGCCAAATACACTCACAGAGCACAAAAAGCTACCGAACATACCACTGTCTTCGGATCGGATCTAGGACAACCTGAGACCAATCTGGAAACTACCAGAATCCACACCTATCACACCCTTACTTGGCAACACTACTACCCCAACACGTGTACAGTATCATCTTCAAGCTTCAACAACATAAATAGTAAATTACTATATATATACACAACACACAAGAACAAGAACAAATACAAAAACCAGACTAGCTCGATCGCTCTAGTGCTTAGCATGTGCTAAGACGAGCATTTCAGAGCAAAGAAACCACAGGTTGGAATCCCAAAAAATATTAATATTTGCAAATTGCAAAGAAAGGACCATGGGAAGCCACATACCCATTTCTCTACCATCCAAGTCTCCTACGATTCTTCATCTTTAATCATACATTATTATTTTACGCGATTAATTTAGTATTAGAATCTTAGTTTTGATTATGTTAGTAATTAATTATCAATAATTAAACCAAACCCCTCAACTCAAGGATGCTACCTAGCTAGCTGTTGTGCTTGATTTCTTGCCTTTAAGTATGGGCACAATTCTACTTTTTATGTGTATGTGGAGAGTGTGGACTTTATAGCTTTAAAGAAAGTGACATCTAGCTAGCTATGTGGGTTTGGCTTCCAATAGAAAAGATTAAAACCCTAATCTTCTTCTTAATTAATATATTAATTACGATTTCTTTTTAAGTATTTGACCGCATACCATCCTATTCACCAACAGATAAAAAGCAGGTTACCCAGTTTTCCATACACGCCACACGCGCTGCAACATTACCCGGTGAGGGTGCGACTATCTTTTATGAAACAAAATGTCGGAATCCGATTGGATGTTGGTGATGGTTAGTTGAGTCTATTAGACATTGGATTTGGAGCTTCATATAGTACAATTAAGTCATAACCCACCTAGATTAGGCCCCGAATTAAGGCGTAATTCAAGGGTTGTTGAAATTGAAGTTTTAAAAAATGAAAGGAAAAGGGGCTTTGTACGTTGCACAACCATATGCTTTTGAATATATAATATAGTTAAATGGGAATTTGGTGGGTTAAGAAATAGGGCACAAACTCAGAGGAGAGAGACGCGTGAAAGGTTAGTATGGCGAGAGGGAAACATGGACGGTTACTGTGTGTGGATTATACAACACAAACAAAATTGACTTCAAGAAGAAAGAAAAGAGACCCTGCCATTGCCATTGGTGACATAGCTACATATCACACACCTCCTTAAATCTAGAGGCACACACATCTCAATCCCTCACACATACACTAAGCTTTTTAAATTTGTAGACATGTAGGGCTTTTCATTATCTAGTTACACCCACTCACACTTGCATACAAGAGATGAACTCGGGTCTCTCGTAGGTTCAACTTGACTATATTATTTAATATTTTTCGTCATTTGTCGGTTAAATCGGTCCGGACCTCATGGGTATAGTAGTTTTAAGTTGGGAGGCAAGATAGACAGGTCATTAAGTCGAAACAAAACTAGTTCTGATATATATCATGTATAACTTTGATTCAACTCAAAATTTTTAAGTTAGTAGATAAAGAGTTCAACTAATATTTCAAATGGTCACTAACTTCCAATTCTTTCAATATGAGATTTATTAACAATTTTTCTTACATACAAATTAGATAAGAGAAATGGACTTAAAAAATTAAAGCTCACATTAATAAGAAAACTTCAATTTAACACACACATATATAATTGCCTAGCTAGTATAATGATAGAGAAACATCTTGGGTCTTTTAAAGTTCGTTTAATTTTCCTGATATTAAAACTAATTAACCACATATGGTCCTCTCTCCCTATATAAATATTTCACATACTATATGACTTTGTAATTAATGTCCTACATATTTCACAAGTAATGATACATATGGTGCACACAATGATAATTTTAAAACATAAAGATAAGCAATCTTGTGCATAATAAATAAATATAAAACGCTCCTACGCTCTAGTATATTGATTTTCATTTTTTGTCAATATATTAGAGCAATGTCATTGTCACTATGACTCACTAAAATACTAGCTATCTTTTTTCTGTTCCTTTTTCCTTTTACTAAAAAATGAAAAGAAAATTTATCTATCATCAACCTGTGAATGTTGTCGAGTAGTCCTATAGTAAGGACCTTAAATCCAATGAACCTAAATAATAACCCAGACGATGAGTAAGAGAGGGTCCACTGTATATTCTCTTATAAAGAATGTGATATTGACTTGAGTAGTGTGTGTTTTTTGAGTAGTGTGTGTTGTTAATTTTTGCTGGACACCATGTTAAGCAATTGTGCTTAATTAGGTGGTGTAGGGTTTTGCAATACGATAACAAATAAATTAAGATGATAAAAAAATTGGATTAATAAGGCAAATCGGAGAGTCTAGATCTAATCACCAATACAATATATAGTAATTATTGTGTAGCCAAATAAACGAGAAAGTTGGAAGATGGGAAACAAGAGATGTGGGTGTCGGGATAAACATAACAAGCATTTGTTTAAGCAAAATTTAATAGTTTTTAAAAGCTAAAGTAGTGATAATTAAGGTCATAAACAACTCAAAAGCATTACAAAAGGAATCGCATTTCACACCATGCGCATCTTCTTCCACAACTTGCATAATTAACTAATAAAACAATGACCAAGAATAGGACACAATCAACTCATGATCATGCCATGCCAGCCTAAGAGAATCTCTCCTCTCTCTCTCTCTCTCACACACACACACACAATAGGCTGCTAATTACTTAATCTCGTTCTTATCCTTTGTTACTGCCTTCGTTTCTTTAATCTATCTTAACCCTAGTAACTTCACGCATGGTCATGAGGACTCGTGATTTTTGGTTAAAATAAAACCTAGTTGAGATGATTAAAAACAATATGGGTAACTTACGAGTTTTATGTAATTTTCACCCAAAGATTTTTTTTATGAACTAACTAACGTGCTCTCCAAATTTTGAAAATACTAAACTTTTTGTTAAAACAAAAAGTAAAATATTATCTGACATAGAAAATTTTAAAATAACAACGATATATATTGGCCGTATGATCAAGAACGAACAAAAAAAACATATGATATGTGAGACCATACGGAAATGGCTATACAACGTTGTTGCGTCCTGACCACACGACTGTAGGTATCCCAGTCCATTTCATATGATCAGTCCAGTTCGACTCAATTAATACATGAGACACCAAGTCCAACTCATGGTGTAATTTTCATTTCATCTCATGTGAGTTGTAATTTTCGTTCTATTTTTGACTTTTAGCCACTTTATACTTTTTTTCTGTAATTTTTACATGAAATACAAGTACATATTGCTGATAAAAAAAAATTTAAAAATCATACGAATCACACATGATCATGTGTAATATTTGTTTTCCAAAAGCTCTTTACCAATCAGAAGTAGAGAATTGCTCCTATAAATATCCAATTAGAGCTGAGGTATAAGGCATATATAGTCACACTTGTTAATTACAGTTTGCTAATGTGAATTGTACTGCAATGTATAAAAATTATTACATCAAAACTATTTCAAATGTTTAAAGTATAAAATAATTATCTCTAAAAATTACACTAAAATCTAGGCTGCTACTACTACTACTCTATTGTTGTAGAAAGTCACGTAGCTAGCCAAGTCACAACTCCATTGGCAAGCGAAGCATATTGTATGGCCAAGAACTCAACTTCGCCCTTGCATGACAATATTGCCACACAAAATTAAGATGGAGTCTAATCCAATCCAATCAGTGCGCTTCTGACATTACCTGTCAGCAACCATTCCCTGACAAATTACGCGTGGCACTTGCTCGGCCCAACCCATCTCCCCTGTCCGGAAACTTCCACGTGTTGCCTAACCACCCCATTTTTGCCGTCCTCTCTCAAAACACCTTTCAGCCTCGAATTTCAAACATGGAAATAAACACTTTATACAAAAATGGGTGTCTCTTGCCAGCTCCAATACTCTGAATCTTGCATGCCCTCCAAAGAATGTGGCAACAATGGGTAATATTCCACCTCTGGTTCTTGAAGATAAGGGTCACAAAAATGGAAACAAGGGCAGTTTCGTCATTTCGTAAAACCGGAGGGTTAAGGTAAGTAAATTTTGTTTCTTTGGCGGCTACTACGTTGGGAGCACCTGAGTTGTGATAGGCAGCCAAACTTGGGGGACTGTCTACGTCTATGGGAGAGTGACACGTGGATGGATAGAATATGTGGTCCCCTCCGCGAGCTTCGTTTTGGTGGTGACACGATGAGAGATTTTTGGTTGCGCCCATGTGCTGGAAGCTGTCTTTGTTACTTAACTTTTAGCTGGCCCCAATAACGCCAAGCCGTTTATTCAGCTCGCAGCTCAGCCACCCGTTTATTGGTGGGCCAGGGTCGAGGATTTTTTTTGTTTTTCTTTTTGTCTGTGTATTTGTGATAAATGCTAGTGATTAAGATTTAAGAGGATTGTTTTGGTTGTTAATTGTCTAGTGTGACTGGTTTGTTGGTACATGCATGTGTTTTCATCACCTTTGGGTGTGAAGTCATATTTGAAAGGGAAATCGTTTTTGTCTTTTGCATAATGTTTGATTGTTGAACACGCCGTGCAAGACATGGATTGTTCATTTGTTCTTAATATTTAGTTATCAATGCAGCTGTAATATTAATTTGTTACTTGCATAATCAAAGCTATTATTTTGTAAGAATAAATAAGAATGTTTTTTTAATACCTAAAAACCTTCTTTTTTGTGTACGTAAAAATACATATTAAAGATATATTTATTAAGTCATGACATAGTACGAGTAACAATATGCGTAAAGAATGGACTCGGTAGTGCTTATTGAAGTGACTGAATTTTGTCTTGATAATGCACAAAGAGTATCAATCTCAAAATTGGTATTTGGTAACTAGTGTTTGAATTCTTTTGCCTTCGATTTTGTTTGTTTCCTTGTTCCGTAAAAAAAAGAGAAAAAAAAGAAAGATTGTCAAGAATATATTTTCTAATACCATCTATTTCAAGAGGAAACAATTGAAATTTATACTCATTTTTCTAACAAGAGTACTCAATAATTCAAGTCCCTTAACAACGAAAATAAACCACTTTTTTTATGGAATAATTGTTTTGAAAAAACCCTACAAATTTTGGGTTGTATGTGAAAGTTAAAGTGGTGTGTAAAGGGAGATAAAAAGTGTTACAATTTTCCCGTTAATGACTTGCTAGAACCTAGAAAAAGAAAGAAAAAAAATAGGGTAGCATGTGGATTGCAGAGCCACTCCACCCTGAAATTATCCTATACGTACACACATGATTTGACTATAGAAATTCAAGAATTTTCGTAGAAAATATCGGTCCCTCCCTACAAGAAGTTACCAACACCTCCATGTGGGAAACAGTTTTGAGGTGATTTGAGATGCAGATAAATAGTAATCATAAACCAAAATTTATTTTAAAAAATAAAAGAAAATTTTCTGAAGATATTTTCGTTGATCACCATTGGTTGGTATGAAGAATCAAGACATCCACAAACTGACATCACTTTCGCAGGACAGACAAAGTGGGCATGCCTTAACTTGTCATTCTTGAATAATCCCACGAACTTGTCAAGCTCAGCACTTATTGCCACGTAAGCCCTATCCATTTCAGTCCAAATTCGTATTATCCATCATCGTGTCGTTTTTATGTATTTATATATGGGGGCCGATCCACACATGTGTGCTATTGCATGTAAATGACATGTACTAACACGTGTCAACGTCTTATTGGGTAAGGAGGTGGTTGTTACTGTTCATAAATGAGTTACTGTCCATAGATGGACGGCTGAGATGCAGCCACGTAGCGCACATGTATTTTACATGCACTAGTATGCATGTAAAAATCGTATCTCTTTATATATATATTAAAAAAAAAATACATGTAAATGAGGTGTAGAAGAGAAAGGGACTGCCGAGTGACTGATGTGTGTTTTGGTGTGCGGAAAACATGGAAAAAACTGTGCACTCTTTCAGTTTTGCAATTCAATGTCTCCTGAAAAGCACCTGAAAAAAGATAATGCAAACAAGTTCACTCTCGAACACAACCCACTCAAGTGTGCTCCATTTTTCAACCTTATGGGGGCCATAGAAATGAGTATCTACAAATGTTTTGCTTCCAACTTTCATGTTTTTTGTCCTACTGTAGATATGTTGCTAGTAGTGAATGTAAAGTGCAGTGAGTATTGCAATTCAATAGAATATAAATGATTGTTATGTATGAATTGCTAAAAATATGTGTCAGGTGATGAATTAATTGTATCGTTATCAATCGGATGAACCGAGAGATCATACAATTACAAATAATGAATTTTTGTGTTTAACAACTTTGTGGTATAATCAATATAATAATTTGAGAAAAAACGCCATGTTAATTTTAACTTATGATAATGCAAATCAATGAAATAACACCACAATAAAGTTTCACTCACAAACGTTAACTCTGCTCCCATAAACTTTCAAAAGTATATACATGGGAGCAGAGCAAACCGTTAGGTCCTTGTATTAAATCTAAAATAAATAACTCTTTTTTTTGAAAAATAAAATAAATAACTCTTGACTTATGATACGTACATCGTTATATTATATTAAAGAGCATTATAATATAGAACAATAAGTCTATACAAATAACTTATGGCTTAAGGTCGTAAGTTATCGTTAAATTTATGACATTTCATTAAAAAACATGAATTCAGCGGATTGTTTCGCTCATACAAATTTGTTGATACATGTATATATTTTTTTTTAATGTAATGCCATCTCTTGATTAATTTTGCTTCAATTATATTTTCTCTTTATAAAATAAATTCTAAACTATATATTACTTATCTTTAAAATTTTATGAATTATACTAATCATAATTCAAAAATTGCTCAAACGATCCACTATACAATCCCAGTTTAATTAACATGATGTTTTGCGTTGATAAGACTTACATTAAAATATCCGTATCGCACAAGTTATTTTATAACTAACTGGTGTATGTAGAATTCAATACAAATGACATGAATTTAAAGAATGTACATATAACGACAAGTTAGTCAATTTGATAAGTTTGGTAAGCCATTGCTTGATTTGCTTCTCCACCGAGAGTCATGGAAATTGTCTTTCCATGTCACGATTAATTTGTTTCTTAATGGATAATCCTCTTTAAGTCAATCCATAACAACAATAAGTTAATGACTGTGCGTTCACATAACTAAATTAGAAACACCAATTTCAAGCATCATGTGCTTAATATTTTTTTAATACTTCAAAAAACGTTTAGTTTATGTCTTATCGGATAAAAATATGCATTTTACAATAATAATAAATAAAAATAAAAATGCATTAGTCTTTAATTGATGACCCAAAATTGATGTCGCACCAATTATATATATTTAACAGAGATTTCTCAAGCGATGATTCAAAATTTGAGTTTAAGTGGACAAAAAAAGAGTGAGACATCTCAGTTATCATGTCAATTTCAAAGAATTATGTTCTCATACTTAAAAAAAAGTTAACTAAAAATTACTGAAAAATATATTGCATTCATTCCTATACAATTGGTTGAGGAGTTCCCACTTAACTGTTTCAGCTTGCTGTGTTCAGGGTGTTCATTGTTGGGAGGTAATAAAATCAGAGTTAAAGCGTGGGAGGCTGTTTGCTCTATAACGTTATGGTTCGTTTGGCTCGGGAGGAATGACCTAGTATTTCGTGAGGAGTTCCTAGGTGTTAAGGATACTATTCTTCGTATTCAAAGCTTCGATCATTCTTTAATTCTTTGTTTGGACAATTCTTGTAGCTTGTGTTTTTCTTTTCACTGTTGAATTATCTCGTGTTTGGGATGAGGGTTCGGGTTTTATGTACTTTTATTTTGACTTTTCGGAATAGAAAAATAAAAGTTACAGCTAGCTTATAAAAAAAAAAATTTGGTTGAGGAGTCTATAAAACTTAGTTGCAGCAACTATTTAGTTACGTTTACAACAATAATCTATACATCAACTATTATGGGAGGCGACTTGCACTGTTGTTATGTGGTTTGTTTGGTTAGGTCGGAATGACCTCATTTTTCGTCATCAATTTCCGAGCTCTGCGGACACTCTTCTCAAAATCCAGTGTCATTTATTTTCGATTGTCTCCTGTATTGATAACTCTTTTAGTGCTTCCTTTGTTTTATGGGTGGCCAACCCTATCTCGTGCCTGAGTTAGTGGTGGTGCACCCTTTTGTACTTTTTATGTGGACCTTCGAGATGGTTAAATAAAAGTTACTGATTGCCTATAAAAAGTAATAATCTATATATCAAACACTTAAATTTTTGTTTATAATAATAAGATGATATATTTATATGCACAATTTTAATGCCTCATTCTTCCACATACATACAATAAAGCTTTTTAAAGGAAAAAGATAAAAGTAAATGGGGATATACACAAACAAAATTGGGAAAATTTCCTTTTTACTTTTAGACGTTGCCAAGTTTTGACCTAATTGGTAACTTTATTATGTACATGGGTAAGGCTTTAAACCATCATGCAAAATATAACGGTACAAAAAAAATTGTATACGGTACATGACCTAACTAAATATTTGTACCTAATATATGTATAATCTAAAGAAATATAAAAAACTTGTCACATAAATTGACAAGCTATATAAACTTTGGGACAAACAACACTTTGTTAAATCTGTACTTTGAATTATATTTGTTGTTGGAGAAAAATTATCTTAATTACTATATATGAGATTTATTAGAACAGATTTAGAACAAAGAAATATTTGTTTTAATACAATGGAGCACCACAAACCTAGAGGGTAATTTTATTGTGTACACGTAAAAAACTTTGGAACGTCATGCAAAACATCATGTTTGGTTTCAAAAATAATTATAATCCTTTAATTTGATTAGATACACTGTACCAAATAATCAAATTTGATTTTACTGTTCCTAGTTTTGTCTCATGTGAATTTTGGGTAAATTGCTGAATCAATGATTAATTAACTTTGATCAAAATAAGTAAAATTTTGCGTGGATTTATTTATATTTATATATAGAATCGTCACTATCTTATTTTTTTTTTACAAAATTAGAAACAAATGTCTTTAGTCCTTAGCCATGAGCATGGCTTAGTTTCTTTAAGCAGCAATCTGCGTCAACAGTGACGGCATCGTCCTCCAACAACCACTAATATTTTATCATAATTACAAGCTTTAATTAGTAAAATAATTATGAGTTAATTCGTTGAGGTTCTTCACTAAGCAACACACATTTTATCATTAATTCATATACTAAAATATTGGTTAACTAAGTTGACGTGGCTCGTTGTTTAATAGTGTGTGGTTTTGCGGGCCTTCTTTGAGTTTTTAAGTAAAGTCTTGAAGGATTATTATTTTAGTTATTTGGATTAGAATAGTTGTCAATTTATGTAGATGTGAGTTTAGTGAACTCATTAATGATTTGTTGATTGGATTAGTTGTTGATTTTTGTCCATTTGTGTTTAAATTTGACGACAACCTATGCTTCAACCAAATATCTTGATACTCCATTTTAACAAAATTCATGTGTCATAACGGATTATCTCATGTTTGTATATCATATATAAGGGGGTATTGAAAATAAATATAACTATATAGTTATTGTATTTAAAAGTTAAAGTTCGTACATTTGAGTTTCATCAAACATCGTTAAAATTGAAAGTGGTAAATCACATGGTAAATTTTGTTATCATGTCACGTTCATTTTGAAAAACACATCATGCATGTTTATTAATTGTGTTTGTAAAACATATAATATGTAAATACACACACTTAAAGGTATAATAATTATAAATTTATTATAATATTGTGCCAAGCATTATTTTTCTATTGTGCATAATGTGTTAATTATATTGTGTCAGCACAATTAACTAAGTTGTTGTGTTAAACATGTCATGATGTTCACGTCCAACGATTAATTACAATTATAAAACACGTCGTATCATATTTTTGTTAAATCATGCGACGCTTAATCAATGTTTAGCACAACACATGAATAGTCAATTCTAATTTAAACTCATATTATACCCTATTTTTATACGAATGTAGTTCAATTTTTTTCTACCAATTTGAACATTATAAAATACTAGTTTTATTCAATTGAGTACATAATTTTCTACCTTTAGTGCAATTCAAATTGAGTTTCAAACCGTGCTTTAATTTCATGTTGACGCAGCCTCAAATCTCAAACAATGATCTACAACTATATATCAAAATCTAATTAAATACATTGGTTGGGGGTATTTTAATATTTTTGGACTTTCTACAATCTCGAGCCACGCATGGGTTTGTTGTTTAATAACACATATTAGTAGCTAAGTAGTAGTTAATTAGTAGCTAAGCCATAGAGCAAAAAAGTGAGTGTCGGCTCGGCTAGCTAAGCTAGGACATTGAAAGTGGTGTGAGTGAGTACCACCCAATTGAACAACATGAGTGACTTGCATTTCTAATCCAACAGTAACACATTGTTTACTAACTTCTAGGTGGTCAGGTTTGGGATCCCAACCACATCCTCTCTTTTTCTTTTTCTCTATTTTACCCACATTTTTCTTTTTCTTTTCTTTTTACTCTACACCACACCTCTATGCTTAATTACCCAATCAGGAAAGGCAAAACCAATCCTACTTCCTTAGGCCCCATATCTTCATTTCATAATACCCAAATCAAGACACTCGCATTGGCGATCAACTCTCCGTCCACAACTTTCAATCATGGCCGTCAAATATTCCACTGTATACGTGTAAAACTACCATTAATGCCACCTTATCCACTCTCTTTTTCTTTTCCTAATTTGCCCTTCAATCAGTCAAGTGAACACGCATCCCCTCACACTCCGCACCTTTAATTTAACTCTGGATAAAAATATTCCAAAATCCTGTTCCAATGGCAATATCGTTATTCTCGCGAACACCGAGGTTAAGTTGTTGTGTGGGTTTGGGTTTAGGAAGTGAGCAACGCAGAGTCCCTGTCAAGTCCCCTTATAAATAAGCTGGTTGGTTCTTCTTGGACATTCACTCATTTCTCAGACAGAGAAGCCAGAGAGCTGAGCAATACTCCAACACAGCACCACTATACAATCAAATATCATCACCATCATCAACAACACTTGATCATCTTCAAGGCCATCGATCCATGGTGATGAATGACGATCACATGACGCTCATATCGCAATTCTACCCTGACGCCTACACAGAAATGGTGCCCCAACAAGGTACTTAAAAGAAACAGTTCATCTTTATTTACATGTCCATTACATTTGATACACAAAAGTGTACTCATAATGTTTTCTGTTTGTTTTTTCAGAGGAGACGAAACGGCGGCGGAGGCGGAAGAAGAGCAAAGCGGAGAGCGGCGACGCCGGTCTGAGGAAGAGGAAGCTGAGCGCCGAGCAAGTGCACATGCTAGAGCTCAACTTCGGGAGCGAGCATAAATTGGAGTCGGAGCGAAAGGACCGGCTCGCATCG
>JAYMSZ010001514.1:0-14131 GCA_036897665.1 Pelargonium citronellum | reverse complement strand
TTTGGTAAAGTACAGGGTATCCAATAGTTAAATTCAAAAGTACAGGGTATTCAGGGTTAAAAGAGGTATAGTACAGGGTAGGTACGTGTAATTATCCCTTTTAGTAATGGAAGTCTAAACCATTATGAGTAGTCCAATATTAATTAACCTAATACTTATTTAGTTGCTTTAGTTGTTTTTGCATGCATAATCCTTTGGTGTCCAATGAAGTTTTACATGTAATAGAAAAAGAAAAAATCTATCTTGGTTTCCATAACAGGAAGAACCAGAAAGTTCGACCATATCATAAGGTTGTTTCCTCACCACCTCATACCAAACTTGCACGTATGGCACAATGTTTGTGCAACAAGGTTTGGGTTAGAAGGTCCAATATGGGTTCAAATATTATATGTTCGTACTTGGTTATGGTGCCTTTCTATTTTTGATTCTCAAGAACATATGTTACATTTTTGGACAAATGCCAACTATCAATAGAATTAGGAAGCAACATCAAGTGGGAAATTAGATGGACGAGGTAGGAAAACAATTATAACCAAAAAAAAGAAAGAAACATTTTAGACATAAGCAGACAAAATGTAATAAATGAAAGGAAACAACCAAATGAGTATAAACAAATTTAAACATCACAAGAGTGTGAAAATATAAACATTCAAACAATAAATACCTTTTAGAAGTGCTAGAGCAAGGACCTCAAGAAATAGCGAGACCATTACAGAGAACAAGATGAATACCTGCATAACCAACGCATATAAAATTTCTTTCTACAAAAAATTCACAAAAGAGATTTAAAATATCCATTGTTTTGCCCCTCTCCTCCCTTTTTTGAACACTTATGTTAGAATAACAATAATAAATCATCATTGAACCATAGATGTTAGTTAACCCTTTTTGAATAGCCAGAAAAGTCATGCAACACGACATGTAGCTTGGGAAACCACACGGTGTGTGGTGATAGCTTCAAAAGTGCAGCACAACAATTTCTATCACATGTTGTGAGGTAGTAGAGGTCCAAATGTGTGCGTATCCAGAGAAGACCAACTCAGCGTGTGAATTAACACTACTCATTGTGGGCTTGCTAAAACCGGAAAAAATATATGCGGGGCCAGTTTTGTCTTTTTTCTATTTAGGGTATTAGTATATATAGAAAACGTTGCCTCTTTCATGGGGATTCTTACCAGATTAGTTTTTGGAGTAGTTTTAGTGAGAGAAACTCCAAGAGAGAAGATCGAAGAAAAGCTTGGATTGATGCTCTTTGATTTGGGTATTGTAATAACATTACTTTGAATCTTTGTATATTTTTATTGGTGTGCAGTGATGGTATTGATGATTTCTTCTTATTATCTTCTCTTCTTATGAACTAAATCTATCAAAGGCTAGGCTTCAAATGAGCATGGTATTTGAATGATGGTACTTGAATGATAGTATTTGTGAATGCATGCTTAGTTTCAAAGTATTGCATCTCATTCTACTTGCTCATTGCTTCATTAGCTTGATAATCTAATGATGATCTTAATTTAGTATTTGAGATCTAGTAGAGATTGTATTGAATTGAAATAATGGTAAAATAAGCATGGGATTAATCCTTCATAGATATTTAGGGGTTGATACTTGTGCAATAGCTATAGGTGTAATGCCGAAGGTTATTGGAAATCACTAATCGTAATGAAATCAATTAAATGAAGCTAGGTTAGATATAATTAGGTCATCTTGAGAGAGAGAGAGAGAGAATATGGTAATTTAGGATTATCATGTTGCTGCATGTTCTGTTATTAATTGTTTTGTGTTCAGTGATCCAAATCACATTACTTGAAACCTATCCCTAAGATGCCTTTTAAACCCTTGAGTTTTCAATCTCTTTGAGTTGATGTCAAATTAACAATCGTTTTATTACATGAGACAAAATTCCCCTTTATAATCACGTCATCAAATTTAACAATAAATTGGGTACTTGGTGATTGTATGTGATTCAATATCCCAAACTTCAAAGCCCCTCTACCACTTGCACGACTGGCGCATTTGACATATGTTTGAGTCGTGTCAATGGTAAAGGGTAAACATCTAAGAATTTAATCAAAATAGCTATAAGACAGAATGTAGACTTTGTAGTCACAATTCGATCCTCTACTTATGAAAAGCACAAGATATTGTTGAGAAATTTTCTTTACAAAAGATCAAGTATGTATTTATGCTGGATAGTTACTCACTGAGTATTTATTGGAACCTATTTGTCTCTCGAAGACCCTGAAGTAATATAGCAGATACAGCCCAAACATCAGTTCTGGTGTAGATGAAAAGGCAAACACTGACACAATTAACTTCCAAAGGCGAAGCTTCCCAAAAATATCCTGCCATAAAGGTTGAGAAAATTGTAAGAATGCATACTAATTGCAAATTAAAATTATGCATGGAATCCTTCAACGATGAGGAAGATGTAACAAAAGACAAAAGAATAGAGTATATAACGTTATTTTCACCACAACAATTATGCACTACAAATTACCTCTCTTTCTCTCTCACGCGCGCTCACACACACACACACACATTTCGTTTCAATTTCTTTCTTTCCATAAGAAGAAAGGTAGCACTAACTAAATGGGGTAGTGTTAATAACTAAAACTTTTTTAGAACAATATATAAAATTATGTCCAAACAATTAATTCTCAATTTATAGTGGTGGATAGTTAATATTGAAGCTAGGGGAATGTCTCTCATCTCTATTTATTTATGGTTGCAAAATATAGGTTCGAAAGAAGACCAGGAGGAATGCAACCTCTGGAGCAGTATAATCCTATGTTCCTATGCCTTCAAAGTTCAAATGGTAACAATAATGTGAAACAAGCTTCAGAATGGAGAATAAAGAGATCCAAATATATTAGGATTGCTAAATTACGATAAATAAATTATGAGAACCTACTGCTTCACAAGTTGCCTACCATGCGATCTTTGAGTATCCTTTTAGCTTAGAAGAACCAAAAAGGAAATGTCATAAATGGGAACATGATAACCAGTTCATTTGCCTTCCCAAATTTCCCTTTGAAATCACTAACTAACAATATTGTTATAGCAAAAGGACAAATATTGCAAACATGAATGCTGAAAAAGAGCTCCTAATTAGAGTTAGTTTCCAACTTTCCCACAAAGAAGTTCTCTGATCAAACATCTGTTTCCCAGTGTCAAAAACTAAGGAAACCTTTAAACAAAACACTAACAAGATTGATTGAAGAAAACCCATTAATATACTTGCCAATCTACTTATACCAATACATCCTCTCTATTTATTTAATGCATCGTCAACTTACTTATCATGCTTTCTCAAAAGATTATTTATATTTCCGCAGACAAATAAAACCCACAGACAGTTAAAATTTGTAACAGTTTACATTCCGTCTATGATAATGACGAAAAAGACAAGCATAGTCAGAAGCAAAAGGTCAAGCCATTTCCAGATGCAACAGAACACCAGCAATCAAATAAAAGAACAAGTGGTAAATTAGCTATCAGTACACCATATATCTCACATCTAATCAAATTAGAGCATGAAACACTCACAGGCTTAACAGAAAATACAGATTGAATAATAAATTCAGACCAATAATGCTTTGAAATAGTATAAAACAAAACTCAAATTTCCATCTCCAATTACATGAGAAACAATGATTCATCAATCAAATAACTCTAAATGTAGAAATGAGCTTATCAAACAGAAACACACATGACAAGAAAAAATATCAGAAAAACCCTCGAAACCATCACAAACACAAATAATAATAAAAATTGAAACTTTTTGATCTGGAATCGTGCCACGCTCACACAAGACCTAACCCAGTGGCAATTCTCAATGAAATGTTCACCTCATACGACAAACCGAGCTTGCCGGAACGGCCGCGGATCCCGAAGAAGACAGTGAAGAGTGCACAAGCAATGATGAATGTTCTAGTAACAGGAGCATTGTCTGCCACACAAAACCCAAAACGATTCGATCAAAATTTTTGCAGAAATAAGCGAAATTTGAGACAAGGGTATGTGCAAATTGAGCAGTTTTGATTATGCGATTCAACGAAGATTTTGCGAGAAAAATGATCAATCGAAGACAAAGAAAAGGAAATTGAACGCACTGAAACCAGATGGACCGCCGTTCATGTTGCGAAGCAGTGAAGGAGATGACAACTACTTTCACCTTCACCTTCTCTCTTTTCTTCTGCGAAGTCTTCTTCTCTGTCTCTCCTATGGTCTTTTTTTCTCTCTGTATTTATTTTTTTTCCTTTTATATTTTTTTTCTCATTTTGTGTGCTTTGTTTGAGTTACTCTCACTAATAAATAGAAATAAATTAATTTCTTATTATTTACTACTCATACTCGTTCTAATTGATTTTATATCGATTTTGTGTATGTTAACAGAGGCAGATTACAACCAAAGTTGATAGTTTTTTTCATCTTATAAACATAGTATAATCATAAATGACATGAGTAATTAATTTTTATTGATTCAACTTATTCAAAACAAAAATATCACAACACGTACTTGTGTGTAGAAGTTAGCAAGTGGTGGTGGATATTGCGAGTTAGTTTTTCATGTTTTTATAACATCTCTCCATTTAGTTGAACCGAATTGAAACCTACCACTCCAACTAAATATATGTGTGACATGGACTTGTTTGTAGAGTTAAATTTTTGGGAAGGTTTTTAAAATAAGGTAATTTATTGGTAGAAAATTGAGGATTTGATTGGTTAATTTATGTATGATACCGGTCTTAAAATGAATTTTGTAGGGTTTGTTTGTGTTGTTAAAATTGTTTGAAGGGATGTATTAAGTGCGCAAATAAGTGACAACAAAAAAAGACACAAGTTAAATTGAAATACGATATTATATGAATTGTAAGTCTAATAGGTCGACTTATGTTAAGATGAAGTTGACTAAGGTATGATGATGGGCTGACCTTGGGTAAGAAAATGGGAGTCGAGACGGGTCTAAGTAGGAATGAACTCATTTCCCTTTAAAAGAATTATCAAGTTCCTTCCAGGTTTAGACGCAATTGTCATACTATAAGAAGATAGGTTGATTTTGGCTCAACTATAATGGATCAACATGCTCAAAAGTTAGGTCGCCTACAACAAATCATTTAACATTATTGCATATGCCAACCGAACTTTCACAAGAATGGTTCGACTTGTTGTCTAACGCCTGATAGTGTAAAACATACAAACTTGAAATTAAGTATTTAAAAAAGAAGAAGTTGAAATTAAGGTTAACCCAAAAACTAAATTAGGCTGTCTACTTCATTACTAATAAGTAATATACAATTTATACAATAAAATTAGTGCATTACTTTTTTTTTTAAGGAAAATCGTAAGAAACTTTATTACGAAATCAAATCAGCAGATAACAAATTCGTGATTGGTACATGACTGATATCCCCCACCCATCCAATAAAACCCGTTATAGATACAAACGATCGCATAAGATTGTGAGCAACACAAAATGCCCATCTCTTTATAAATGAAAACCGTAAACTATCAAACTAACTAACCAGAGTTAAATTAGTGCATTATGAATCAAATGGTCTATAAATCCATTTCTTTTAACATTTAGATATCTAACAAAATATATTATATATATCTATGCCAGAGAAGCCTTCACAAATAAATAAATAAATTTAAAATAATAATAAAAAAAGCCTTCACATATGCCATAGAAGCTTCTTTGTAGTTAATCAAGATTAATAATTGGTAAGCAACTACTAAAACGGCACCATTAATTTAGGTTTAATGTACAGAGACTTGTAGCAAAAACAAGTTTTTTTTTTTTGAACGGGTAGCAAAAACAAGTTAATAATGGACAGACAACAATGTTTGAAAAATTAAGCCACCCATTAATGGTTAGAGAAAAAGGAACAGATTAGCTTAACAAGCTAACCAAATCAATGAATCATCATCACCTCTTTTGTGTTTTTCTTTCTTCTCTTTATGGTAACAAACAAGAAACCCATGAAAACACAGAAAACAACATAAAAATATCAAGCACTGTCCAATGTTACACAAAACTGGTTTTGTGCAGATTGGTTCTAAGGAATTATATGTATACATATATTGAGTTTTTGCATTCTGATGATGAATCTTTTTACTATTATTCATAGTAAATTCAGGATACATTACATGGTACATACTAAATTTACACCATACACATGTATCCAAATCAAGGCCTATGCTGATGAACAAGAAATGTAAGACAACAAAAACAAAAATATACTGAAGCCTGATCCTGTAATGGTCTCTTGTGCTATATATAATCTCTTAGCATTCACAGTTCTAGAGAGAACAAAAGTTAGGGGTTATCTACAGAGTGCGCGTTGGGACTGACCGGCTAGACTATTCCAAAACCTGGTTAGGCCAAAGGCGCTTCCACGTTGAGATCTCCTCGTCTTTGTAAAGCTTCCTGATTCCTCCATAGAACCCGTCTGCTTCGTCTCCTTCTTCCTTGTGATCCTTTCTGTTAACTATTGTTCGTCTCCATCGAGACCCAGGAGTGTACTGGTGGAACTCCAATATCACCATGTCTGTCATCAGTAAATTAATGTCACTCTCAGAAACTAAACAAACACTTTGATCCCATATCTATATATATGCATCAAACTACTTCTCAGTCAATCTTGGAACCATAGTGATTTTTGACAAGGTTGTTTCTGATATATCAAGGTTTATAGATGATCATGGTTTAACTCTTCAATCTTATCAGAACAAAAAATGTGGTAATTTACCATGGATGGAAGTAGAATTCATATATGGAAAGGGAAGTTTTTTTCAACATTAAGCCATGTTCTTTGGCTATCCTAGTTCATTTACCTATTAAATCAAGAGCTCAAGAACCCAAAATTATCCGCAACGCAGAGTCTAAGATGACTTAAAATGTATCTGTCAATGAAATCTTGGAAGCATAGTGATCTCTTACAAGGTTGTTTCTGATATATCAAGGTTTCTAGATGATCATGGTTTAACTCTTTAATCTTATCAGAACAAAAAGTACCAAGTAGTGAACATGTAAATATCTAAGTTGTTAATGGTTGAAATGTAGTAATTTCGCGTGGATGGAAGTAGAATTCGTATACGAAAAGGGAAGTTTTCAACATTTAGTCATGTTCCTTAGCTATCCCAGTTTGTTTAATTATTAAATCAACAGCACAAGAACCCAAATTTATCAGCGGTAAGAAATAAACGCAGAGTCTAAGGTTGTTTTTTTACCACTACAATGACAATGGCAGCGTTGATCATTCCTATCACACGTTTCCAAGTGCCCCACAACGCCGTACCACCATCCTGCAACACATTTAGCATAACATGACCAAATTTCAGAAAATTTCAGTGCTTCATTATGGAATTTACCCAATGTAACATTGTGGATCATAGAAACGCACCATAAGGGAAGTCTTTGTTTCTTCTCCATTGAATCTCGATGTGATCACCGGGTTTCAAGTCATTTAAACAGTCCGATTCATGAAGAGCATGTGGAGGTGTATCAACTGGTGCTGCTCTAAGCCTATCCCAGGCTATATTTTCCTCAGTTGTGAGCCGTCCCTGCGGCGAGTACCTGAAATGTACAATTACATATTGAGTTTAGCAGGGAACCCGTATCACAATACTAAAAAATGTTGCAAGAAAAAACATGAAATTTGATAGTTAAGGTATCTTCAAAATATTATGAGATTTTGTTTGGTGTCATTTTAAAAACAATATAATCTGTTTTTGTTGTACCTTGCTTGAAAGGTATCTGTCTGGGAATCATAGCAAAGTTTGGCATCATAACATGACAGCATAAACCCAACATGCCCATTCTGCAATCCAAAGACATCAAAAACATAGAAAATTAGGTAATTTGTTCAACAACCTTAAATCACATTACAAACATGATCATGTCCAAGAGCTAATGTTGTTGGAGCAATTGATCAATTACCTCACGGTTATAGACCTGAGCTGGAAACCAGAACTTGCCATTTTCAAGAGATAGGTACCAAGCCATGATTGAATCCACAGCCAAGCAACTCCTTTCCTCACCATTACCTCCATTTTTAGGGCTAATCCAAGAAATGGGCAAAGCTTGGTAAAGATTCTTGAAAAAACCCTTTTGCTTGTTTTTGCCAAGAAGCCTAGGTTTCCTCCTTGAAGCCATGTTCCTTTGCCATTCACTGTGAGCAGCATCACCAAGAACCCTCCCCCATTTCTGCTTCAGGTGCTTCTTCCAAAAATGGTCACTCCTGCACCTATCCCTCAGAGAAGTGCACACTCCAGCCATGCTGCACAGGGCAGCTGGAGAGAGCCTTTCAAGAATGCACTCAAGGGTCAATTCAGGCAAGTCCAGGAGAGAGATCTTGTCTTCTTCTTCTACTTTTTCTGGTTTTGGAGAGGCAAGAATCATTTTCTTGAGTGGCATCACCACAATAGGCACCTGAAACTGAAAGGAGTTCACAGAGAGGCTTCTTTTCTGGAAGCAGGACACAAGAAAGCTGGAAAGCTGACCCCAGAACCATGGAGACAACAATCTCCACTCACTCATCTTGGAAGGCAGTGGCTTGAGAGAGAAGGAGTTGGAGAGGAGGATGAAGGAGAAACAAGAAATCAAGAAGAACAGCATCAAATTGGGGTTTCAGGGAATAACCAAAATGGGCCAAAGAGGAGCCAATTGCAAGTTAAGCAAGAGTGGGGTGAGAGGTAACAATATATATGCACCCAAAGACTCAAAAAAAAGAGTGAAAGATTGATATTAAAAATGATTATTATTTGATTTTTGACAAGGAAATATCCACCAATGGGTAAAGAGGATGTGCTGGTATTAGCTAAATGCAAGAGGGGTGGGGCTTGATTGTGGCCTGTCTAAAAGAGGGACATCTGTTGCCACATTCAACAGACAAAGCCTTTATTGAAGGCAGCTAAATATAGCAACAGCAACACCAAGTTTTGTGCCCTCCTCTTAAATGCTGTGAATTCAATTCCTTCACCAACACCACCACTCAGAGAGAGAACCAAAGCTGTCTGCTCTATCAGTAGATGACTGACAACTGTCCCTAGAGAGGTTGAAAAAGAAGAAAAGAAAAAAGAAGGAAAAAACTATTGGGGAGACAAAAGAATAAAATCTAAGAACTGGGTTTGCAAGATTTGATTGCTTTGAGTTGAGAAGAATCAAGAACCCATTAGAGAGATCATAGTATATATCTATGAAGATTTGTGAAACCAATTGGAAGTGTTAAAGATGAGGAAGAAAGCAGATATGGGTAGGTGGCAGGTGGGTGAAAGGTGGAAGTTTTATGAGACTAAACCCTTAAAAACAGTAAAAAGCAAGCAAAGAAGAAGAGGACTTGTAGCAGAAGCTACAGCTTGAACATGATGAACATGAAGTGGGTCCTCTTCAGTTTCATTTCATCCTAATCTTGATCACACCTCCTATATATCTAAAAGACAAAGAAAAAAGCTTTTATCTGATTGATGGCCTGTTTTTAAGGTGGTTCTGGTATTGGGAGGGCAGTGGATGGAACTTTTGTGTGGGTGTTTTTGTTGTGTGTATGTCAAATGTGATTTGTCACAAAACCCATAAAAGCCTAGTTGATCCTTTGCCTAACTTCCACCAAACTTCAACAGCCCCACACCAACCCACAAACACATGACACACCACCACAACCAATCAAAATTCAAGAAAGGAAGAAAAAAAAAATGTACCCAAGGCCAAATCAAATCATGACACATCCAAGAATGGGACTTGACATTTTATATGACCCTCTTTGAGGGTAAAATCAAAAAGAAATTGGGAAGTCCATTTTGTCTTGTTGCATATGATCTTCCCAATGCTCTCCTACTAGTTTTTCTCCTCCTATGATGCTAGCTAGGCCTGTGAATCTTGTCTATTTGTTTTTTTGGTTCTTTAGCCGCACAGCTAGTTTCACAAGTTTTTGTTGCTCATTTGGCATCTCTTCCACTTCACCACTTCCCATGATGTTGCAAGAAGGAAGACTAGGTCTTGGGGGGTGGGACCATTGAGCTCAACACCTAGAAATTCATATACTGTTGTTTGGTTGCTCTACTTATCTCATGTCGCCGACCTCATGTAGGAATCGTTGATGTTTGGTTGTTAAGCGACTTGTAACCAAAGATATCTCATAGGAGCTGTCAATTTTCTGCAGTGTTCACAAGAAATAAGTAATAAATATAAATTTACATTTATACCCTCATATACTGCGAACTATCACAAGAATTTGCATAGATAATGTGTAATATAGTTAACCCAGATTTCATACGAGTTAACCTCAAGTTTCTATATAAATTTTGTTACTTTATAAGGTCGACCGTCCCATTTAATTATGTCAATCTGCAGGTACGGTCAAATAATTTTACGAATATTATATTCTATCACTGTATACATTTGAAATAATCAACTCAAACAAGACCTTCAAATTACAAGGTTTTTTTGTTTGCTTGTTTCCATGCTCATGTTTTTGTTGTGACCAAAACAGAAAAAAGATTCATGCAATGGTGATCCATCACACTCTCATGGAAGGCATTGCTGACCTGAATTGGCCAAATTATATGCACCACTTTTGAATTCATGTTGACAGCACAAGCCAGTTCCTTCTCTTCTTTTTATTTCTGTTTGTTTTCCACTTCACTTTTGTCCAAGCAAAAGTTTCTGCCTCCCAAGTCTTTCCCTAACCTCTTTCCCAAAAAGAAAGAGAAAACAAGGTAAATGAATCTACTCATAAAATACATTTGATGATTTGAGTAACAATTTTAGTAAAAGAAAACCAAGTTGTGTTAGAACAACTATTCCCAAACAAGAAAAGTGACAAATACAAGACGCGTATTGCGTTCGAGATTCTCACCGTTATAAAGTATACAAACAATTTTATGTTCGAAACTCTAAATTTATTTTTTATAGAGAAAATTGTTTCTTTAATTCGAACACGTAACTTTAAAATCACAAAAATAATAATACATAAATTTTTATTAGAGTATCGGTCAAAGAAGAAAGCAAATGTGATTTAGATGCTTCAAATCTTTGATTCACAATCTCACATAAGAAACTCTATTATTGTTATTGTGATGTCAACATAATTACAATATGGAATCCACAAAGAAGAAGATCATGAAAACCTCAGACTCAGATGGGATGGGCCCAAAAATGGGAGGTTTCTCAAGAAGATAGGCAATTGGAACTTTATGATCAATCAATTAGGCTCAATTGAGTCACAGTAGGAGTAGATTAATATTACAGATAAAGATTTTAGGATGAGGCTTTGAGATCATGTGGGTCCAATGGTTATCATATTAGTCTCTCTTTTTTTGAAAAAAAGATGCCATGTTGTGCTCATGGATACATCTTTTTTTTTCGAATATTTTTTGTATTCCACATAGCTATAAGTTTCATTATTTTGAAGAGAACGTATCGCTCTTTTTTATGAAACGAAAATGAGTAATATTTTAATGAAATATTATGTTTTATGTATTATTTTCTTGTCGTTAACTTAAATATATCCAAACAAGAGCCTTTCATTTTCAACAATAAAATTGTGATTGAATTATAAACAATAATATTGGTAAAAATAGTTATAATCACTAAAAAAAAACAGAAAAGTTTAATATTTCTACTTGTGTTTTGGCCACTTGATAATTTAAGGGAAGAGAGCACCATGATTGAGCACTGAGCTTTTTGCTGTCAAATTAGGTTGGCCATGGAAGGCACTTATTGAAATTTGTTTGTGGTCACCAACTTTTTGAACCATGTGATATATATATGGATCATATATGTCACCTTATTTTGGTGGATGCAATGCATTTATATGCAATATTTGCTTGTGTCTTTCACTTTAATCACATGCTCTCAAATGTCAATTTTATTTGCTTATAGTTAGTACCATGTTCAATCCATTTCCTATATTTCCAAAATAAAATCACACCTATCTTATTGAACCATAGATATAATTTTGAGTGAAAACTATTATTGAATTTCTTTATTACAAAGTGGTTTGTCTGGTTCCCCAAAACATTCATGCCATGAATATCTTTTTCAGTTATTATTATTTTTTGTGGGGTTCTTTGGGCACAAATTGTATTGGCTACCTCACTCACATCCAAAACCAAAGAACAAAAGTATCTTTATTTATTTTATTATTTTTTAAAAATTAATGCTCTATGGTAAACAAAGTCCCAAAACTTTAAAAGACTACTAGGTTTTGCACCCCCATTAGTTTTGATGTATTCTTCTCCCACCAATGAGTAATGACATTTGATTTTTGCTTCTACTAAATAACAATTTGTGTCGTTATCAAATCCTTCATGAAGACCCCAGATGCTTACATTTCTTTTCCGTTTAAATCATAAAGTTTCTGAGCAGTTCTACAAATTTGCAGTTGACACCTTAAAACTATTTTACCACATCAAGACTAATACACATTCGAGGGTAAGTCACATTTAAAGCTCATCTCTCTCCCCATATGTGTGTTGAGTAGGGATTGAATATAAGCGTTCTTCCCACTCACACATCCTGTGTAGCCAACTGCGCTACTATCTTTGGGTGATGACTCCATTTTCTTTTTCTTTTTTATGAAGAAAATGTAAAATAAAACTATTGGAGTTGCTGATGTCCAAGTGACCAAATTGCATCACTACAATAAATATATATATATTTATATTTATATATAATTAATTAATAATATGGACCATTTGTGAAGTAGTGTGGAGTAGAATATTAGTATTGGTGTAGCAAAAAAGTGTTGCAGATATTATCCTCCAAAAATCTTTGGTGCACTTGAAAAGAGAGAGAGATTTGTGCTGGAATGATAGCCTCAGGAGCACATTATGTGATGGTGCTAAAGAGTGCAATAAATTATTAGTAAATTGTTAAAAGAAAAACCCAACATCAGATGGTGCTTGCTGGGACATCAATATGTATTGTAGGGGACAGCTCTCATTTTATGTCAACATTACACATATATTTATATGGTCCAATTTTCAGTAATCAACAAGAGGTTGCAGAACAGTGGAGCCTCTTCTTCTGTGCCTGTGCCTCACTCCCAGGGGACTAGAATTTAATCCATGACTCAGCTTCTCAGATCAGGTGGGTCTCAAGCTTTTTAATAATATTTATACTAATAGCAACAACCAACTGTTCAATTTACTACATTCACATTGATGCACTATTTCTTTCGGGTTAAATTAACCAAAATATCAGTTGTTCTCGTCTTGTCAACTTATTGAGTTATTTGTCTTTAAAACGTTTCAAGTGTGGTACTCTAGAATATAATTAGAAGTTTGGATTCTTAGTGTTTGCGCAAAGGTAACAGTCCGTTAATAAAGAGCTGAGTGGGTACTTGAAAAACCGCCTCGGACATGAAAGAAAATTTTAACCAAGAGAATTTGAATCACACGTCGGTAAGAAGAATTTAGGGAGCGCTTCTAGAGAGAGAAAGTCTCTATGTAAATTGTGGAGAAGGGCGAGAAGCTCTCCTTGAGGTTACCGTTTACAAAGAAGGGGCAATGAGCTCTACTTGAGGTGATTGCAAAAAGAACGATGAGTTTTCCTTGTGATTTCTTGGACTTTCATGAGAGTGTAGTTCTTGCGGTCGAAGAGTGAGATGGACGATCGGCAAAAAAATAGCACGTGTGCCCGGATTCTACCCTTGTGGCACAATGTCGCAGCCCTGGAGCAGGAGCAAGCTCTGTGATAGCGGGAGCGAGATCCCTTGAGGGTCTTGGTGTTACTTGTGGGAGTTAAGTGTTGTGGTCTTCATTGGGGACCATCAAGGCTAATTGGGGGAGATAAGAGTGACTCTACGTAATTGAGCTATTCGTAATCAGACTTTCCTTGGAGATCTTGGAGCTTATTGTGGGAGATAAATTCTCCAGTGTAGCAGAGGCTCCAACGAAGATGAGGAGTGCACGCGGCCAAACTTAGTCCTAGCACCAATCACGTAGCCCCAAGACGGGAGTGAAACTTGTTATCGTGGAAGCAAGCTTTGTAATCACAAGAGCAATTTTGTAATTACGATAAAGGGCATTGCCGCGACAATGAGGTGATTTTGTATTCATGAAGGTGACATGGTCAATTATATATATATATATATATATACACACACAATCTCTCTCAGTGTTGTGA
>JAYMSZ010001513.1:0-14131 GCA_036897665.1 Pelargonium citronellum | reverse complement strand
GGCTACTTCAACAGCAGCGCCGGAGAGAGCGATCACAGTGGCGTTTTGGTGATCACTAGGCCCAAAGGTGGGAGGAGATCACTGTGTATGGACTTAGAGGAAGTGAAGGCTTGTAATGATCTCGGTTTCGAGCTCGAACATGAGCGCATGCTCGAGATCTTGCCTTCCGGGATCTCCATTTCCACGAATAACAGCAACAATTCAGCTGGAGGAGGAGGATCAACGCTCGATTTCGATACTAGCAGTGGAAACAATTCTCCTATAGCCAATTGGCGCATCTCTAGCCCTGGTAATTGCTAAAATCTGATACTGTAATCTTTTGCATTACCTATTGGATTTGGTTGAGTCTAATTGGGGACATTGTTTGAAATTCAGGGGATGATCCGCGGGATGTGAAGGCTCGGCTCAAGGTTTGGGCACAAGCAGTGGCGTTCGCATCTACATCGCGCAAGGGACTCGATTTCTACTTGTAACTTCTGGCTAAACTATCTATGACCGAACATTATTGTTATTCGGGTTTGTTCTGATGTGCTCTCTTCTTGTTTTGTTTATGGAGAGGATGTAAACAGAGCACACTTCTTCAGGTTTGCACAATTGAGACTATTTTTGTACATTTGCAACACAACCTAGGCTTGGAAGTTGTTTACTTTGGCTTGATTTAAATGTAATACATGAATTTATTCAGAGCTTTAGATGGATTATGCGACTCATTTCGTAGAATTTAATCTATATAGTATCTTTACCTGGAACAAGAAGAACACGAACAGGAAGTTGACCTCGCCAATGCTTGTTTAGCAAGAAAACTAACCTGCTGAGCTCCGATATTAAGCAATAATGATAAAACATGACAACTTCTATTTAAAAATCGTGCCGTATGTAAGTGAAACATGTTAAGAACACCGAGGAGGCAGTAACTAGTAGATTAAAGATGGGATATGACAATCTTCGAGACTGAGAGTACGTCATGTTCATGTTCATTGTATCGGTAGGTAACTCGCCACTGCAGAGGAGTATGATTTCAGTTCCAACAATGAGAACAAGTAAAGAAAATGTTAGTAAAAGATGCACAACAAGAATCTTGCAGTTGAAACTAGGATAAAAAGTGTATCGGGTTTTAACGCAATTTTCCATAAATATAACTACATTAGACCGGGATCGAATGGATCATCCATAAGTAATAGTGGACATTGGTGAAGGACTTTCAAGGTCTACTAGTCCTACAGAATCTCAGTTGCAATTACAAAGTCAAGGCAAGACCAAATCATTAGAAATGATGCTTGCAATAATAATTTGTGACCTTGTTCTAATAAATGAATACAATGATTTTCACAAATGGCAAGAGCAAGGAAACCTGTTTATTGCCAAGTGATGAAGAGCAAATAAATATATTTTCACTCACTTGAAGACCAGATTGTGGCAGGTGTTGTCACAGGGGTAGGCACAGTCTATAGCTTTAACACTCGATCGATCAAAATACCAATTTCCGACGGACTCTGCGATCCTCTGCATGGTGACCACGTAATTAATTGATAATGACATAAAATTTGTATATCATGGTTATTTCAGCCTTTCAGGTATAACAATTGTTAACAAGAGAATAAACCATGCATCCAAATCCAAACTTGTCAATGATTAACCTCCAGAATCAGATTCTGGGAAGTTTCCCTAGAATGTTGTGTTGGTTTCAATTTTCAAATCACAATGAGCTGGGAAGTTTCCTATAAGGTTTCTAGGTTTCCACATTCTTGTCCTAAATGTCATCTCTGTTTTCAATCTAAGTCAAAAACTGAATAGTACTCATCGTCTCATCTCATCTTTTTCAATGTCATTCTCTCATAACATGTAGCAATATTTGCATCAACTCAATCTTTCTCAAACAAAATTGGAGCTTTGAAGCTGGTATCACAACTGATTTAGACAGAACATGTGAAACTAATGGTTCATGTATGTAACAATTCAGGTGAATTTCAAGGTATATATTTGTACATAACTTTTTATGATGTATTAGTGAGAATAGAGCATACCTTATTCCCAATGAGAGGAGAATCATCAGCAAACCATGTATCCTGCCTCTCTGACTGGCAATGTGCGAAACATGAATTTATCAATAATCCATTCTGATCTGAAGTTGAAAAGCCTTTCAAATCATTGAGCATTTGATTCCTGAAGTCTGCCACATAGAGGAGAAAAAGAGAGTAAGTCGTATAATTTTGTAGGGATTCATGTTAAACCTTGATGCTGAACTGGAAAACATAATGGAAAAAAACAAACCACCTTGCAGAAACTGAATCTGAGACGAATTGCAATGTGCGTAGTTTAATTTGCATTCATTCCAATAGCCATGAGGATCAGCTGATGGTGGAGCTAAACTAGATTGGAGCTGAGAAACAAATAAAAGAGATTTAATTCAGTACTGAGGAGGTCATCGGTATAATCTAGGTACAAAAGATTAGTGAGTCATTTGTCTTTGAGGGCTTGTTTCAATTATATGTTCATTCTCCAAGTTGTGCCTAATTAAAAGAAAGATACGGATTTTGGCCATGGCTGTACGCATAATAGACAATACAGGAGGGGCCTAACAATAAATTGTCTGAACAATCTGACTTCACCACCATGGTTGCTAATTGAGAAAACATGAGTACCCCATCATCAATTATTGCCCTTATTAATTGGAGCCAAGAAAATTGCCACAAAATGATACTAAGAAACATGCTTACCTGCCATGCGTCGTAGGCTGCATTGAGAATTAAAAGTGGGGTCTTAATGTTTCCCACTAAATTTTGGGGGAAGAAGCACTGAAAGAGAGATAATTACAATGTAAATACAGGATCTATTTTGACCAATAATTTGAAAACAATCGAAAAAAGATAGAAAGTTACTGAAGTCGGATCCAGGTGGCTGGTACAAGTATTTGGTAGGTTCTTCTGCACTTCCTATAATTTCATGCAAATATCAATTATCAGAAACACGCATGCATGTGAGAGAAAAAGAGACAAGAATGTGAGCAAAATATCAAACAATTGAAAATCCATGCTTCAACGATGAGCCTGCGATATGCTACTTCATAATACAAATTCATAACATGGTTGAGAAATAAGCAAAGACTCAAACATTTAGATGATCAGAGCCAAAAGAACTTAACATGTCGAGGACTTGAAACCAAAGCATTCGGCTAGGTTTCTCACGAGCCACAAAGAAACCAAAATTTCCATGTTTCAGTTGAGCTTTGACAATTAATATTTTTACTTTAAGCATCCACGGCTAAAATAAGACGAGGGTGAAAATATACTTTGTCAACATGTAGCTCTTGATGTAACATTTTGAGCTGGGTCAAATTTTGGGCAGCTAACCTATGATCTAATACTTTTGTACAAGGTCCACCATCTGGGTAAGTCCTACTATTTCAACCTTTGTCGTTCGCACTAAACCTGCTCCAGATCTAAAAACGCCTCATTCCAAATACATTCAAGGCATTTCTTTTTCAACTGTCAGAAAGATGACATAAAGGGAATTGCAACATGGTTCAAGAAAACATCTTATTGTAGCCACAAACGTTCAATCATTTCATAAATGGAGACCCGGTATGTCTCAAAATGTAATTTAATGTGATTCTTAAGCCTTCCAATATTTAAGAATCAAGACCTAAGTTTTTACCTACAAAATGTGGAACCTAACTACCAAAATCTTCTACATTTTGATTTTGTTGATAACTTTTTCAAAAGATTTCTAACAGCTCTTAGATTTTAACTGGCTTTTTAAAAAGATTCCTACATTTTCAAAAGATCCTTTGTGGGAGAACAAAGTTGAATTACACTACCCAGTACCCACTCCTTAGATTTGTAAATATAAATTCACTGCACTGGCACCCCAAAACAGGTTTAATGTCTTTAATCAAGGACACGCCGTAGCACAATTATTTTCTATCCCTAAACTTTCCACATATTGCAGTAATTATAGCTCACCATATGACCATGCTTCCAAACAAAAACAACTAAAATAAAAGTCATCGTGTAAACTATGTAGAGTTAAGTACCTGCAAGCTGACAACACCTTCAAACAGATTCCGTAGTGTATGCCCGCCAGATACATCAGTCCTAGATATCCAAAATATAAATGAACTTAAGAGAAAGAAGAAAAAAAAAAAGAACCTTTAACCTAGATTTCTCAATCTAAGAATACAATGATGGGAGGAGTAAAAGAGACTGAAAAGGAATAGAATAGATTACGCATCAAGGAAGAATCCAGCATCAGTTAGACATTTCACTTTGGTGGTTTTTGGAAATAAGTCATGGAACTTGTCACAGTGAAGTATAGAAGCTAAACCCCCAGCAGAGCATCCAGAAAGAAGAGCCTGCAATACAATCAGGTAGGAAACAACATCATCTAAAACTGAATCATGGAGTATAAAAGAAAGCCAAATTAGATACAAAACCTGGTCAGCATTTCTCATTCCCTTTGACATTAAATCTTCCATTGCAGTTGACCATATCCGTGCGCCTCGGAAGTAAAGCTGTGCAGCCTGAAAGTAGAGCCCGTAAATGGAAAAAATATAAACACTTCTATTTTGTAACAAGCACACATTAACAAGGTTGTTGAACTGAACAGTCAACATTGTAGTTCACGAAGGATGAGCCATTAAATGATAAAAAGATAGCATTAGCAGGTACATTATGAATTTGGTTACTTTTCATGTGCAATGAGCAGAAACTACATGCTAAAGAAGCAAAAAAGAAAAACAAAGTTTTAGATTGCATAAGTTCAATTCCACAAAATATATAACCATTAAATCTTTTAACAACAAGGAGCTATTGGACAAAAAAGCTTATATAAAAGTGAAAATTCCATAGTAAAAGTTGAATTCCACAAAATATACTCGTACCTCATTTTGGCTGTCCCCACTGAAAGATGCCCCATCGCAGTAACGAAGTTTGATTCTGTTCCAGTTGAAGAAATCTGCAACCACAAAAAAAGCACTCATCCAAATCCAGAATACATGACAACACAATTCAAGGAAAATGCGAACCATTGACAAAGTAAATATTATGCGCAGATTTGAAGAGAACCTGGATTCTCCTCCGCTTTATTGCTCAATATTCCTGTAAATGGCAATTGCTTTTCCATATGAGTTGATGAACCACGACGAGTAGTTTTGCGGTAAACGCAGCTTCTAATGGTATTGCACCATCCTCCTCCCTACATAATCATCAAGATGCCACCACAAATGTTCAACTTAATAAACCATTACAACTCCAAAACAAGACAAAAATAAACAACAACAAATTATAGCAATCAAATTACAACTCCACAAACTGAAGATTAAACATATAGTGTATGTATATATTACTATATGTACTAGCTAGATCCAAGAGTGTCACACAAACCTCCAATTGGATGAGCCAGCTGTTGGCGCCGGATCCGAAACCTCGGTGTAGATGATAACCAGGTAAGGTTCCATCCAGACAAACTATGGCAAGACATTCTCAATTTAATCCATTGAAATTCATTTAAAAAAAAAAATCAATTGAAATTTCAAAAAGGAAAACAAACAGAAGATATGCATAAATTTGTATGGTGTTCATGTTTTCACAGCCACCGACACACACAGAGAGAGAGATAGAGAGAGAGAGAGAGAGAGAGAGAGAGAGAAACCAGACCAGCTCCTTTAGCAGCAGCTCCCTGAATGAGCGTGAGGCCGACCATGAGGGGTTTGGGAACGGAAGAAACGGCGTCGTTGATCTCCACATTGTAGTATCTAGAATTGGAGGAGAAGCTGTCCAAAGCTTCGGATCCGTACCAATCACTCCCATTCGAAGACAGAGCACAGCACATAATAACTGTCACTGTAAAAATCAACCGTTGCTGCAGCTGCTGCTTCATTGCAGTTTCTCTTCCCATTTTGGATTTGCTACTGAATGTTGCAGCAGCAGCAGCTGCGAGGAAGAAGAAGAGGAAGGAGAAGAAGACGAAAACAGAACGACGAGAACTGTAGCTATGAATTAAAGTAAACAAACAGTTGATTTCAAAAAAAGAAAAAGAAAAAAAAAAGAGTAAACAAACAGTCAAATAATTGGAGTGTGGGAAGATGTAGCGCAGGCTCTTTCCTTTAAAATTTTTCCTTTTGACTTTTGTCTGAAGGTTTTAGTTACTTTTTTTTTTCTTTTTCTTAACAATGCTAAATGCTCAAATGTACAAAAAGTTTGTCAAACTCTTTTTCTAGAAATTCTCTTGTAGGATAACCAAAATTAGGTTCCAATTATCTTCTATGCATTGCGCGTAAAGATGATAATTTTGAGTTTGGATCAAATTTGTACAGATATAAAAAATCTTATAGGAAAAGACATCGGGTTCATTCAAATTTTAGAATGAGATTTACTTTTTAAGATATAAAATGTGTTGATTTGTATGAATTTGTTCGATCTGATCCTACTCCAAAACTGGTCGGATGGACTCAGATTATATCAAAGCCAAATTAAATTTCTCATATGGCCGAAGTTTGAATTGACATACGTGACAAAAATCATGATATTTAGTTGCGGATCACAAGTGTAAATACAAAAATCATAATGTTTAGTTGCCTTACAAGTAGCTCCAACATTATTATCAAAAATTAATGTTTATTCAATTCAATTGTCAATTTAAAGAAGAGACCACTCATTCTCAAAATAAAGAATGAAAAAGAGCAACTTAAATATAACCACATGGGATCACAATTGAATAATTAATGATACCATATAAATCGCTAATTATAATTTATAATCACAGCAACAAGACTAATCAACATAAATTCTTATTGACTTAGGATTTAACTGACAAAAAACTGATTAACAAATCAAAGAATATTTGTGAATCTTCCAGCTAAATTTTATTCAATCAATTACAAGCTTGTCTCAAGAAAAATACAATTTCAACCAAATAATGTTATTCTCTACCTATTGCCCAAAGTTCTTGTAGTAGTTGTATATAATGTATTTAAAAAAAAATGTTTAGAGTAGCAACTTCACAATGTTGCATATAAATGTCTAAAAAAAATAATCAAATATCCAGAAACTGAGCCACACTTGACAAGATCTTACTCTCCTTCTTCGCTAAATTGGTAATGCTCATACACTTCCATCAACAGTTCTCTACAAGGAACGACAGCTCGAAGTTTGATGCAACCCAAAAACGCACCTGAAAGCTTCCGGTGAAGACTATAGGCCTCGTCAGGTGGGGGTGTCAACCTGTGCCTCAACATTGTTGCTCCAAGGTTTGAAATGCTTTGAGTGATATTGGCAGCGCCAAAGTCGTACCCACCAGGCTTTGCAAACGGCATCCCCACAACAAAACCAGCTTGAACATGAGTATCTAACATGATCTCCGATTCCATTCCGGTAAGGAAACCTAGTCTCTTTGACATCTCAATGACTACGTCTCTATCGCAATTTGCACAAGCAAGGACCTGACCAGATATATAATTTAAGTACATACCATTTCAAAGGAATTGAAAATTGGATAGCTTCCTATAGAAGTATTTTAACATTTTTTAACCAGTTTGTACAATTGATGTGATTCCCATCTATTATACATGTATAATGTGGGGCTGACAACGGAACAGAGTGAAGTCATAGAAGAGAACTCACCATTCTTAAATAGTCATCCACAAAGCTTTTAGAGTAATCTCGAGCTGCTCCAAAGTCGATGAGATTGATTGATTTCGCATTATCATCATACAGAAAATTACTCCAATTAGGATCAGTCTGCGCTCAAGCAAACAGATCACATGCAAGAAAATATGAGTTGATATGCAAAACATTTAGGGAAAGAAAACCAGACAAAAGTAAGCCCTAGCACAACCACCATATGAAATACTCTCTACATCCCAAAATGAGTCAATTTCCTTATATTTGAACAGATTAGAATGATTTAGTCAGAGTTTAGCTTTTCCCCTTATACCCTCGTGAGCTCTTGTTGTAATGACGGTTCTAACTCATCTTAAGGATATTGTTGGCAAATCATGCATAGCTAACCAACCAAAATAGAAAGTGGACACTCGTTTTGAGATACAAATTTCTATAGAGAACACGAATGTCAAATATGAGAATTGACAAATCCCCAGCTATAAAGCGGTCTTTCGCAAGCAAAATATGAGTCTATCTATTGCGTTCAAGCTTCAGCACTAGGTTACTTCAACTTTCAGAAAGAATATGATCTCAAATGGATACTCCAAAATCCAAGATCATCAACAGTTCCAATTCAACTCGGGCATTGAAACCTGCTGGCCCAAATCAAGGCATTATCAATCACAGGAATAGGCTAAAGTCTACCACACTAATGTACTGTTAACTTTGGGTTTACACTGGATTCGGCTGTTGTTCACAACTGGGTAGAGAGGAATTTTACGGAAAGGTGACGGCTACTCATTCTTCAAAACAAAGAAAAACAAATAACCTAAATATTTAAGTATTCTGGTAGAATCTGTAAAACATTTACTGTGCACGTAAGTGTGGCAGAGTACTTGCCTGCATAAAACGAAAAACAAACAGCTCCGTCAAAGTGAGTTCCAGCAATTTCTTGCCGACATAATTACGGGTTTCCTGGTTTAATGAAGCCACTTTATCAATTGGAACTCCTGCAGTAAGAATATCAAACTGTTTTAGAATGTAAGAATTAACGAAACCTTCAAGTGACGAAGGGTGCACCAAAAATGAAAAGGAGACAAACAATTACTCACGAACAAGATACTTTTATGTTATAAACATCCCACATTGAGGAATGAGAATGTATTTCTGGAACTTCCAAATCCAAACTGAAATGGATATGTGTTTTTGTTCGGGGAGGGGAGGGAGTGACAACTGACAAAGACAAACACTTAAACACGTGTTGATAACAACCACTAATTGAAGCAACAAAGTAAGACAAAAAGTATGATTACCACTAACAAGTTCCGTAGTTAAGACTCTTTTGCTTGAAAGATCATCGAAAACAATTGGAACATAAAACCCTTTCTGGCCGCAAAGTAGATCGCGGAACCTTTTCTGATTAGTTGCCTCCAACACATAGTCACATTCTCGAGATAATTCTTCCTTTGCCACCTATGAGAAATTACATGAAGTATTCAGGGATAAATACATTGAAATAATATACATCACGTTATCCTTTTCAGCGTGAGTCTCTGATAAATCAAATATGGGAGGCAGATGAGTGGGATGGATCCAAATCAAGAAAACCAGTAACCCAGTACAATGAATTGTGTGCACTCCAAATTTGGGTTTTAAAGGCACACAATCACATGTATAATTGCTTATCAGCTTATGTACATATATACCTTCATAGCGCTGTCAAGATAAAGTCCTTCTGGAATTAGGTTCGTATAATCTAAAAGACGTTTTACATTCTCGATATCACTTTCAATGCTATCTGCAACACCAGGGTACTGAATTTTCATAGCAACCTGTAAACCATCTTTTGTGACAGCTCGATGCACCTGAAAATATCTTAGAACTTTGAGGGTTAAAATAGTAAATACATATCAAATGAACAAAAAAAGAGTATAAACAATATAGGATCACATGGAAACTGGACAACAGTGACTTCTGTGCTAAACTACTCACTCAAGGAGATATTAGATATGAAAGACAGCAATACATAGGATGCTTAGAAATCAAAATAATGAAAAATCACAGCATTGATTATCAACATGAGAAAAATATAAAACCAGGACTCTTGTATCCAAAATTATATAGCCCATCCAAATAAGGGCCGAAATTCCCCATGATGTAGAAAGCCAAACAGAATAATGGGTTTTTATGAATAACAACAATAAGATTTTAACTGTGGTTCATATTGTGCAACGTGAAAACGACCATTTAACTAGCATTCATCCACTTAGATTACACACTCTAATAGTTTCACATTACGAACTCCTTGGAAAATGCCCTTGTGTTTTAAACTGGTTGGTCTGGTGCACCAAGCCTCGGACTGTGAGAAAATTAAATGAAATGCATAAATGGCAAGAGTTCTTCATAAAGGAAACTAGTAATTCCTTAAAACTAACTTTTTCATCCAAATCATTCCCAAACCTTTTCCAAGATGATAATGCCCCAGAAAATCAGTGAAAAGGTAAACAAATTTCTGGTCATCAGTTACTCTACAGTCTGCACCAATCCCTTATCTTAAAAAATGGCATTGTTTTTCCCCAGATGATAAATGCCATTTCCTTTAAACAGACAAAGCTTTGCCATGGCAGTGACAATCAATTACAACATCATCAGATATACTAATTTAAGACCCTCATTTTTCCACTCTTCATATCATTATGTTCTTTCCCTAGGCTAGGATATTTGCCTCTTGAGCCATGTTCAGAAGCTGCAAGTTAGAATCCGATTTCAAGCACTTGAAAAAACTGTCAACATGCTTGAAGAAGGTCATCTTTGAAACCAATTAGGTATTTGTTCAACCCATTACCTAGTTTCAACAATTGATCATGTGCACAATTTTGTTACAGATCCTCTTTTCAGATAGTATAAATATCACCACCCATCAACCACGCTAGTAAATAAAACCAGACTAACCACAAGCCACCAATCTACTTACATAAATACCTAGTAAATATAATGAGGGATAAAATGATAGTTATGTACACAGCAGACACCAACCATCTAGTTTAATCAGTCAAATCACTAGAAACTTTTTTTTTTAACACCACTAGAAACTCTTAATTCCATGATTGTAAGTGATTATAAAACATCTTGTATGTACATATCACAATCTTTAATGTTACTTGACAAGATACAAAATAAAGTTCTACAGATGTAACAATCATGGTAGAAACTCTGGCTCTCCCATGCCCTTACAAGAAAAAAAAGGAAAAATGAAGGAAAAGAAAAGGACGAAGAATCAACATTCTTAGGAACGCTGTGCGCATATCTATGTAAATGTTTTTTTTTATAGATAATGAATGGAACTATCGTCCACAATCACAATCATGTGAGCTCATTGTTAAGGAGAATTTTTTCTCCCATCAACTATTCCATAGAACTTTCCATCCTACGAGTTTTTTTAAAGTGTGCATGCAGAGAACTCTACTGAACATGAAATATCGACTATTTTGTGATGAAGCTATATTGAATCACCTGGCCTATACTTGCAGAAGCCATTGGTTCATAATCAAAACTATGTAGCTTTGATTGCCAGCCAGGACCTAATTCAGCATCCAAAACCTGATTAAGCTGACTTCTTGGCATCACATCTGCACCTTGACGGACCATATCCAAAGCAGCTAAGATCTACGTATAGATATGAAATGTCATAAAGAAGGACAAAAAGGAACACAGTCAGAGATGATGGTTAGAAAAGTAGAGAAGAGACGAGAAAGAAAAAAATACTCTCAGTTAATTCTGTGACCCTTTGTATAGACTGTTATGCCTTCATTAAACTTGGAAGAGAAAATTACATATCAAAGAAAACAAGCCACAAGTAAAGTTGGGCTTCAATCCCTCCATTGCAGCACTTCAAAAAGCAGTTTGGCAAATTTATTTGGTACTTTACTACATTTTCTCACCTGATTTGTCAATTCAAGACAACCATAAACTTATTCACAATTTTACCAAACACCAATACATTTTCTGCAGCTGCTAAATGCAACAGTACAAGTAAAGAGTTTCTAAACCTTTTCATATCAACTAATTCTGCAACTTTTACTTCATAAAACTTTCTGTGAGATTCATCTGTACAAAACTGAACCCACTTTTATTAACTGCTTAGAAGAAGAATATACATGACATGCTCACTGCATAAGCTGTCACTGTCAATGAATTGTAAGTAAAACACACATAAACGGCCAGGACAGTTATAATGATGTCGATTATTTCCCTAGGATCGTACACTACCTGTTCAGCTAGTTGACAGAATCACTAGGTGTTTAGTAATAAGAAGAATTTGTGCACAATGCTTCCTAAGATCAAACAGCAATCTCATGAAATGCATTTATCCAATAAAAATGTAAACAGTTCACTGCCTCGATTTCTAACATATAGGATTTTTTTTCTGTAGTGCTAAGAAGACTTCATCTTAAGACTTCTGTCAGTTGTGACTATTAGGCTCGGTATCGTGAAATAAGCAATAACATCCCGGTTTAATTATATTATTTCTACTTCGCTTTGGAAATTATATGATGACTTTTATAACTACCGCCATCAAACTATCATAATAAACAGAGCTGCAAGATCTAGAACATGAGAGGGGTTCTGCTCAAAGTAAGTAGAAACAAGTTTGGGGCCATATAACCGATAAACATAAGAGTTGCAATAAATTCAACCTGCCACTATCAAGTTATGTGCATATCTATCATACAATTCTACTAGAATACATATTACTATAACAAACAAACAAAAAAATGCAATTACCGGAGCAGGTACAAGGGATTCATCCTGTATGCTCAACATCTGACCTAACTTGAGTGCAGCACCTCGCATTCGACAGAGAGCAAGAGCCAATCGTTCTGCATTTCCTTCAGATAACAATGGAGAAAGAGCAGATTGTTGGCCTCCTGAGCTTGGAGTACCATAGACAAGCCTCTTGGTAGATTCCTGAACTGTTCCCCATGCAAGACCAACTCCTAGACCAGCAAACCTTTGAAGGTTAAAAGGGTGTAAGTAAGGTGCACGTAAATTAGAATTTAGTGTCATATAATATCAGCCAAATGAATTTATAGACAAGTACTTGGCATGTAGCATTGATTGACATTAACATAGAGTTTGAAGATATGATATTATGAAACACACATAATGGACTGAGATAAAATGAAGCAAAACGAAATGGATGATCAGTAACGTACCCAAGTGCTCTTGTAAATGGCGTGGAAGGAACTCTCCTCTCCCTCGGCTTCCGTCTCTTCACAGCTTCCGGCGCAGCATTGGCAGCAACATTCGTTGTTGGAGTCGAAGATGGTGTTTGTGGTGGAGCAGGCTGTGAAGTCTTAGAATCCAAATCTTCAACAACATCAACAAATGTCGTTGTTTGTGGAGGAGCAGGCTGTGAAGCCCGAGCATCCATATCGCCAGCAACATCAACATTATCATTACCGGCGGCGGCAGTGGCGGTGGAGAATGGTGGTGAAGAACTTTGATCTGGTTGAAGAGAAGAGGTCTTAATGTTATCGCCATTGTTGGATTGGTCGAAATAGACGACAGATTGTTTGGAATTGGAACCGGAGGAAGACGAATCAGAGGTAGGGTTTGAAGTAAAAACGCGAGTGTTGCCTTTGGTGAGACCTGACAAATCAGTGGCGGAAACCAGCGCCTTCTTGATTAGGGTTTGAAAATCTCCCTTCTGGGAGAGAGCAGCGATTTCAGAATTTTTCAGAATCTCCTTGGCGATCAGAGAAAATCCATTGACGAGTCTCTGTAAATCTCTAGCACTACTAGACGAGCCCATTTCTTGAACTTCAAACAACAGAACAGTACGGAAAATCAGATCTTTGTCTTGGGTTGATTGTGTGATTTCCGAATGATTACAGATTCGTGATTTGCTGCAATTGAAAGTTTAGGCGGATACCGAAATTTGATGAACAACTGGCAATTTCTGGACTAAATTTGAAGTAGGCTATACGTGGAGTTCCTCTCTTCCATGAATGTAACGTTTGGTTTTGGTGGAAGTTGGTGGTACCTAAATTTAAGTTGACGGGTCTCAAGGCAAAATCCCATAAATCAAATATGGAGGGTTACATGCTTTGATATTTAAGCCCTAGTATACACTAAACTACCTAAAAAAACACTAAACTAGTTTTATATATGTGTATATATATATATATATATCTTTGACGACGGTCATCAAGAACCATATGACTAGGTGGAGTTGGGTTACCATTTTGTGTGTTGGTCTTCAATGATTTTCTTCGGACTATCAAATGTAAGAGGTGATTTTGTCGGTTATCTTGATTTTGTCCTTCCTTTGAGAGTTTGATATGGAAGACTTCCAATTTTCTAGCTCATATATTTTGCGAAGATCTAGAAACTTTTGGTGAAGAATACATCTTAGAATAATTTTATGACATTTTCGTAGGTGACTGGAAATAAGTCTAACCTTAATCTCATTGTAACGTAGTCAAACGCAATGACCTCCTCCGAATTTTTTCTAGACGACTCAAAGGGAC
>JAYMSZ010001512.1:0-14139 GCA_036897665.1 Pelargonium citronellum | reverse complement strand
AGGGAACCAAAGGTCCCCCCTCCCCCCCCTCCGCCCACCGAGCCCCAAAAGGTACGAACTTGATCTCTTCGATCCACACCTCCATTGTTCTTGTTCAGTTCTGATTGAACCTCACTGCTCCGTAACTTGTCCATTGCTCGAATTGTTTTACGAATTGGCTGTGTTGTTTCAAGTTTTCAACAGTTTCTGGTTCGTTTTCGCCTGATTTTCTAGATTCGTAACTGCGGTTGTGTTGAATTGTTGAAACATTTTTATAATAAAAATTAGTATTTTTTTTTGTGTACCCATATAAACCTCTGGTGTCAGATATGAATATAGTTTCATTGGGTCTTGTAAAAATTCAAACTTTCCTGGTTTGGTGCAAAATTCATATTTTACATAGTGGAGGGTTTTTCTTGTATTATTGGATTGATATCAATACATGACACTAGACTAGACCACTTGAATATGAAAGTGTTTGGGACTTCAGAGTTGTTTTTTGCTTGACTCTGTTGTTGGTAGAATTCACATATATGGAATGATGTTTTGCTAAGGTTTCCTTTTTTGGTGGTGTGTGATATCATTACCATACTTGAGCCCAACAGTGATTTAGAGCGCACACTTCAGTCTGATGGGAAAGATACACGTGCAATTCTCAACCATACATTTATTTGTCAAATTAGCTCTAATAGTAAGAGAGCACCTTGTGTATACTCAATAAGAAAGGCAACTAGACTATGCTTTTAATGTCTTTAAATACAACATGGCCACAAAAATAGCACGAACTACATCGATTTTGTCAAATTAGCTCTAATAATAGAAGAGCACCTTGTGTATATACACAAGCGAAAAGGCAAAAACAAAAAGGGCAACTAGACCATGCTTTTAATGCCATGTGGGCACAAAAATGCTACGAGCTACATCAGTTGTTCCTGGAATGGCTTCTTTTGTAGTTATGTTTTGTCAAGACTCCTAAGAATGCATTGTTCGTTCTTTTTATCTAGGACGTGAATACTCTAGAAAGGTAATTAATGAATCCAAATGGTGTTACAAAAGGAAAAATAAGATTGATTTCTCTGATAACCAGCATCTACTTGTGTACAATTTTTCGTTAACTCTTGAAGTTGGAAATATCATTACAGTCTGGGTTTATACTTCTTTGAGGATTGCATTCTGCCTTTTGGAAATCGGATATTGCCACATTTGCATTCGAAGGGAATGTCCTTTCTTTGGCGTATAGCTTTTTGAGTGGAGTGTGAGATACTAAGCAAGTTGAACAAGATGGGGACGGTGCACCGCAGGTATTAATAATGTTTATACTTAAGGTTAATAATTGGCTTATGGGAATAGCTTCGTAGAACATCCTTTCATGCATTTATCTTTTTTACTATCTTTAGGCATTGTCCAGAACTCTAAAATTGTACAGGTCCAATTTCCTCATTTGTGACTATTGTTTTCCGTTGTAGTGGAGTTAAAAGAACCAATGAGACAACCAGGATCATAATCTCGACTATTCTGGGAGTCGTCTTTGGATTTTTTATTGGTGTTTCATTTCCATCACTTTCTCGTACCAGTGTATGTTGGTCCTCCACTTTTCACATTTATTTTGTTAGAACATGATTATATGATGACCATTGCTGAATTCCGTGATCAAATCTTTACTCTTGCAGATTAACTTACCTTCAAGCTTTACATCATCTTTTGATGTAACTGAAAATATTAGTGCTATATCCGCTAGTCCTGGTGTGCGACTTGAAGATTTTGGATCACGTCCTGTTTCTAAGGTACCTAGAGTTTTTTTTGGATGTACAGTTACTTATGAATAGCTAGCCCTGCCATCTAACTGCGCCTATCTCACTTTCAGAAGTAGTTATTCATTACATCAGTTTGTCATCTTTGTTCTTTCTTTGTATGTATAAAGTCCAATAACTTGGAAAGAAAAAAGAAAGAAGGGATTTTAATTACTAGGTTATTGAACTAAAATATTTAGATGGTAATCTGGAATTCTCCATTCCAATACACGTTCTTGTATCTTGAGAGAGACTCAAGGATTGTCATTCATTGCTTTTCTCTGTATACTCCTGATTAATGTCTGTCATTTTGTTGTCATGTAACTCATGTTCTTAATATAATTTGCAGAATAAATTCACATGAGATCCTTATGATCAATGATATCTCTTCTTTTTTATTTTATTTTTTATAAATGACATTATTGACAATTTATATGATATCTCTTCTTTAAGTTCTATATTTTTTAAATACTTTACAATTAACTATACAATTGCATTCCTAAAACTAAACTGCTGATATTGGTACTAGTACAGCATGAGATTTGTATAGAAATAATAGTACTTACAGGATAATATGATTTGCTTAGAACTTTAATCACACAAAATTTTAGGAATCACAAAGTCTGTTTTATGGAGGCAGCAATGTAGCATGTGTGTAGTCACAAGATGTGTCTGTTTATTGCTTGCACAATGGGGAAGAAGATAAGTAGGCTTATATTAGGAGCTCATTGACTTGGATCGGAACTTTCATACAGATGTATACATAAAAAAATATTCATAATCTGAGTTTGTGTTTGATAGTTGTGAATTGAAGTAAACCTAATGTTTCTCTTTATGGTTTCTTTGTTTTCTCTCTTAGATATATGTTCCAACAAATCCACGTGGTGCAGAGTCATTACCTCCGGGAATAGTTGTGCCAAAGACTGATTTATATTTGCGCAGATTATGGGGTGAACCTAATGAGGTAAACTCTGATTATGACACTATATGTCCTTGGGGCTTGTATCATTCATCATTATTTTAGATATTGGAATTATTTGGTAGCTGTATTTATATTTTACTAATTTAGTTGTGTGTAAAATTTATTGCAACAATCATAAACTATGAAATTTATGTTAAAATTAATGATTTTATTTTTGAACAGGAGGTAGTTGCCAATATTATTGCATAGTTTCTTATGTAGCATCTTTAGCCCAAACATTCAAGATGTTAAAGATTGCTATTAATTTTTTAATGAAGACAGTTCTTTTGGTTTTATGCATAAATAAATTAAGGTTTTACTGTTTTTCTGTGCATATGCATTACTGAATGGTTGAATTTCAAGCTCTTGTTTATTATGTGCACAGTTTAACTTTATGGCTGGGAATGGAATAATTATAACAAATTTCGTGAAATTTGCAGGATTTGGTGAAACCGCCAAAGTATTTGGTTGCTTTTACGGTTGGCATTAAGCAGAAATATATTATTGATGCAGCTGTTAAAAAGGTGTCTATGAAGTGATCATTCCGCTTCTATCTGTTCATTGATTTGGATATTACAAGGATACTTAGGTTTGCGTTCTCATATATATTTTTTTTTGTTTTTTGCTAGTTCTCCGACAACTTCACAATTTTGCTTTTTCACTATGATGGCCATACAACTGAATGGGATGAATTTGAATGGTCAAAGAAGGCAATCCATGTCAGTGCAATAAAACAAACAAAATGGCAAGAATTCTGGCATATTGTGTTTTATATTCCTAACAACCCACACTATTCTCACTTTCTGAAGTCTTAATGTTTTTAGGTGGTATGCGAAAAGGTTTTTGCATCCTGATATTGTAGCCGCTTATGACTATATTTTTATCTGGGATGAAGATCTTGGAGTCGAACACTTCAATGCAAATGAGTAAGTTCTGTGTTAGCAGCTGTGAAGTGGGTGATAATATCCCACATCGGATAAATAAGATACACAGAAAATATTCCCTCATATTGTTACAGCAGCCATACTTCCTGGTCAAGTTGAATACTTACATCCCCTTCTTCTTGTTGTCCATGCAAATTACCAGGTATATAGAGATGGTTAAGAAGCATGGTCTTGAGATCTCTCAGCCAGGTCTTGAGCCCAATAGTAAACTGACGTGGGAGATGACGAAGAGGAGAGCTGACAAAGAATTTCACACGTAGACTCTCTCTCTCTCTCTCTCTCTAATATGATCATACTAAAACTGATGAAAATATCTTATGTGAATTGGTTTACAGGAACACAGTAGAGAAACCAGGCTGGTGTAGTGACCCCCACTTGCCTCCATGTGCAGCGTATACTCTCTCTCTCTCTCTCTCGATACTTGTGGATAGTTCTCTCTGTTAGCCCCTCGATAATAAAGTGACATATCTCAAATACATAATGGTTTGGTGCAAGGTTCTTTAAAAATGGTCTGATGAACATAGGCCAGCTTCCTTCCTAGTGGCTTTGAAAGTCTAGAATTTGAATTTTGATATATTAGCTGACATCTACATGTAAATGTGATGCCTTAATGGAAAACCGTTGAGTGGGCAAGTACAGTAGGTTTTCCTGTCTCTTAATATATATGAGATTGAAAATAACTGGAATTTGTTACATTAATAGAAACAGAACATGGAAATAGATATTCAGCATTGTATGGTTCCTTCCATTCTTTCAGGTTTGTGGAAATTATGGCTCCTGTTTTTTCTCGGGAAGCTTGGCGTTGTGTATGGCATATGATTCAGGTATTATTATTATTATTTTTTTGTAGTAAGCTAAGTCACTCATTCACAATCTTTTTTCCTTATGGAATGCTAAATAATGTGCCTGTAGAATGATTTGGTGCATGGGTGGGGCATTGATTTTGCTCTCAGAAGATGTGTGGAGGTTAGTATATACATCCAAGCCTTTTAGTATTTGTTTTTCATATTAATGTGTTATTACAATTTTTTTTTCCTTTCTTAATAAGCATGTTTAGATGCTGTAAGCCTGTAATCTAGTAATTGACCTCTAAAGTTTCATTGTAGTAACATGTTTTATTTTATTTCTTTCTAATCTTTTTGTGGGCTGACAGCTATTTTCACTCTATGACACCTATTTGTCGGAGAAGATTAGTACAAATAAAGTCTTTAGGGTTGCCAGTTTTCTTTTTTCTTCTTCTATCCCTGAATTGGATTTAGAATCATAAATGTGCATAACTCATTTTTATACATATTTTGGAAATAATCTTGTGACATGTTTGAAACAGGGGAAGGGATACGGCGATGAACAACTGCTGTTTGTATTATGTTATGTTGCGAGAATAATCCACACACAATATGATGTTTTAACATTTAGGAAATTGTATTATTTTGGCTTCAAAATATAATTTAAATCTTATGTTCTTGGATACTATTGGGACTTCTTGGTCACTGTATTTGTATGCTTCATTAGTATCCCAAGTTTGTGTAGACTCAAACGTTGATTCTATATGCCATGTCAGTCACCGTTAGTAGAATAATGGAAACAAATTAATAATATGCAATTAGGAGCTAAGTCATTATGTATGACGAATCCTTATTTGTTGTTCAATACGTTTTGACAGCCTGCACATGACAAAATTGGTGTGATTGATTCAAAATGGATAGTTCATCAAACAATTCCTACACTCGGGGAGGAGGTAAGCCATCCCTTAACCTCCAAGATATTTTGATGATTATGGGTTTGTCGATTGAGCCTCTCTCTCTCTCTCATGTTTGTGGGTGTGTGTGTATGTTAATGCATATGAGATTTATGATAGCATTTTGTTTTAACATGAAAATATAATAAATCATAAAAAAATACGACAAATGGCAATCCCAAATTGCGTGTTGCAACTTGAAACAAGTTTGCATCAATCAATCTGGTGATGCCAAAAGGTTCAATATTTCTGTGTAGTATATAGAAATAGGAAAAAAAGAGATGAAGCCACATATGGGTCCGCTTTACAATATTCAAACAAAACAATAGCTTCCTCTCTCTTGCGCTCTTATCAGTTCGGTCATGTAGAATGTCAAGAACATGTTTTGTTTATAGTTAAAGTTTGCTGTTACCATGCTTTAAAATGTCACTATTTAAGAGAACTTGGGTTATTTATTTATTTGTTTTATTTTTATTATTATTATTATTATTATTATTACATATTCATTTTATGTCCAAAAATATGTATCTTGCTTTCTGATTTGAATAAAAATAATTAGGTGAAGTATGCTTTGTGATTTTTTTAGTGATGTAACTTAAATGAATATTAACTGCACACTATTAGTAATTCATGTATAACTAATATTTGAAATAAAAGTTGTGCACTCATTTTGAGACAAAATTGCAAGTAGAGTATGACATTTATTAATTTTAGAACAAAGAGAGTAATATATTTGACAGAGGTCACACATCTAGCTTGACATTGTTGAATTAAACTACACATGTCTCAAACCAAGGGATATTAATCAACTCATTATATGAACACTATTGATAATTCATGTATAATTAATTTTTTTAAAGCAAATCATATGACACACATTCTTGGATGAAGAGAGTATTAAGAACGCGAAACAAATGTAAAATGCAAATCGATAAAATGAACTCATTTTTATATTTTCTTTTGTCTCGTTTTAGGAATATGGCTCACGTTTATTTTATATACCCAAAACGCTATAACAATGGAGGATTTATCATATTTGATGCTTCATATTGATGCAGTGGTGAACAAAACATCATAACACACGTTGCGTATATAGAACTCTTATTGTTGTATGAGTATTATACTTGAGATTTCACACTTAAATATTTTTTATTAGAAATTTTCTTGATTACTTAAATTTGAATGTTAAAGGCACACACATCAAAAGGTAACACACAATTAAACAAACTCAAGAGGATCCACGAATTTCACATTGGGCATGAGAGTACAAATCTCTACCATTGTAAAGTAAAGTAATGAGAACATGAATCTTGAAGATAATTTGATTGATAACTATCTAGAGTTTGAAGTGTGTGAATAACACAAATCAATTTATAAAATGTGGAAAAATGATATCCATACATCATAATTAACTCAAGGGGATATTTATACTCACAAATTAAGTCAATAGGTGAAAGACGATGTGTTGTGCTATTGCCGAATATAGAGAATTGCAAGTGAACTTTGATGATTTCATTGAACTCCAAAGATGATTCTTTTGTTGTCAGCTTTACATATGATACATATGAGGAAGTGTGTTGTTTAGTAATCAAGTTATCTCTCCTCATTCTTGCACTAACAACCAAACAACAAGAGAATAGACGTTTATTTGTAAGAAGAGGCTTGAAGTATACGTAAAGGAGCACGGAAGAGTGAGACGTATAATATTGTGTACCAAGTTAACCATATTGTACCAATGTCTAGTTACTATAATGTCTCTATACCACTATCAATTGAAGTAGTTTTTATTATTGAATGTGCTTTAACGTTATAAGTAAACCTATAATATGAATTGATCGACTAAGTATTTGATTTGGCCGATCAAGTATATAAATTGGTAGAACTAAAAAAAATGTGTTGATCGACTGACATGTTGAACTGATTGACCAATATAGTTGGTAAATATTGTACTAACCTAATGATCGTAGGGTTGAGATCGATTGAGTAGGAAAATTAATGTTAATAACTATTAATTTAATGATGAAAAGGATAATATTGTCATTTTTCAATAAGACAATCATTTTCATAACAAACATTAGCAAACATAATCTCTGTTAACACCTCCTCTCACCTCTTATTTACCAAACACAACCCAAATTTTCCATCTTTCTTTTCCCTCACTCACCCAAATAGAGTTGGGCAACGGAGTTCCAAACAGACCCTAAAATGCTTATCTAAAAAGAACATAGCGGGAGAAATTTAAATTTTGAAATTCAGCCAACGGGATTATCATTTTAAGAAATAAAATAGAGCAAGAGAATAAATTTGGCTCCTGTTACAGCTCCTTAAGGAACTTTCCCATTAAATATTATTTTAAACTTTTTAAAACCCCTATCCTATTCATATCTTCGCTCTTCAATTCTCGCCAATTCAGAATCACTCTCACTCGATTTTACTCCTCCCAAACATAATCTTCAAAACTTAGCGTTCCTACTTCGAGCGGCGAATCTCATCGGACGATGGGTCAGATCCAGTACTCCGAAAAGTACTTCGACGACACCTACGAGTACAGGTATTGACGCTCTCGATCCTTCTTCGCCTCCGACTTCGCATTTCGTTTCTCTTCGATTTTGTGATTCCTAATCTGTCCGTACAGGCATGTGGTTCTTCCACCTGAAGTGGCAAAACTGCTCCCTAAGAATCGCCTCCTCTCTGAAGTAAGTAGTTAGGGTTTTGGATTTTTGAAATTACTATTTCTCTGCACACGCTTAGTAATTTGTCTGTTTGGATCCTTGGAAAATGAAGGAAAAGGAATCAGTATCAATTCGGTACAATAAGTGAAAACTACCAGACATTTATGTTGAGGAAAGTGATGGTGCTAATTTCTGATTTGAGAACCTTTAGATCGATTGCGTAAAAAAAACAAAAATGTTTTCATTGATGAGAAAATTAGAGGTGGTTATCAATCATAGCTTTTTTTGTTAGGCCTTGTGGATATGAATTTAAATTTTGAATGTATATTGGTTTGTAATTTACTGATTATTTTGTCATGTTCTTGATGGTATGTTAGAATGAATGGCGCGCAATTGGAGTTCAACAGAGCCGTGGTTGGGTCCACTATGCTGTTCATCGACCCGAGCCACACATCATGCTGTTCAGGAGGCCACTTAACTTTCAACAGCAGTAGGAGAATTTGGCTCAGCAAAACTTTGCTAGCCAAGTGAATGGTTTACCTCTCATAAAATACACTATACTTCTGGTTTATGTTTTTTAATGACAGTTTGACTGCAAATTGGTTCTCCACCTTAGTTCTCCTCTTTGGTGAATTAATATCTGTCTCTGCTTTCTTTCTAGAATGTGCTGTTAATGACAATTGACAATTATGTCACTAGCGTACTGCTTTGCCATTTAATTGTTTTCTCGTTCACTGCAAGATGCGATCATGTGAATTGATGAAATTTATATTTTAAATGTCTTTTGTTGATCACTTGATGTTTCTGAGGTTTAGTTCTGGATTTATGTTTGGGTTTGCATTGCATATGGATTGAGACGGGGGTATTTATACATAGAATATCCCAAACCAACTGAAGGGGGGCCAAATGGATGAGCCAAACATAATGATATACAAAGATGTTTGGTCTTTGTCTTGGACATTATGATCTGTTCACTATTAGGCAAATATGGATGCTATGAATATTTTCACATGTATCTACTCAATATCAGTGGGCAAATATTCATAAAATGCATAGGCAGATCATTTGAGACAACATCTCTCCATGTTCTCTATAGATGCTCTTGATCCAAACAAGGCTGCATGGTTTTCCTAGCGCCAAGTCCTCAACGCATTTTATGAATTCAACTATGTTATGCATCTAGACCCATGTCCCCTAACTAAACACATCTCACAATGCAAAGACGATGAGGTATAGGATCTAAATACCGATATCTTTTGTGTTCAGTTCCACATCCAATGAAGCAACAGCATCGTGAAACGAGATTCTACCTTGCTCCTCTTAAAGGAATAAAGATGAACACAATACACATACGAACCAAGACATGTTGGGCCAAGCGATTGATGTGCTTTGGATTTTCTTTGAGATTTTAGCTTCGAGTCTCCTTGTCGACGGTATGAGGTGAGATTTATGTTTTTTAGAGGAAAACTAACAACCAACTCGGGTGACGCCCCCACTTCAAGGTGAGAAACACTGGTCTTTGTAGGCTTGTTGCCCCGTCGCTTATCAAAATATATATATACACACATGCGAAGACACAAATAAGAAAATACTTAGGAGTATGACCATACTTTAGAGTTCTTATTTTTACCTAATACAGGAGAGGGAACCCGATTTATGATATTTTTGGTGTAAACTAATGTGAGAGTTGCTCCCCATCCACAAGGATATGAGAAGATTGAAAGAGTAACACAAAAATAGGACATGGAACCCAAACACCGGTATCCTTGACGTTCAATGTCATACCCAAGAAAGCAAAATAGTTGTGAACAAGATTCGAGCTTGTCACACTTGTGGGATAAAGATAATGAAACATATTCGAAGACACGAAAAAAAGCAAAATTAGGAGTTGATAAAAAGACTTTTAATTTTTATTTTATACCTAAGACTAGAGAGGGAACCCGACTAATGGTGTAAAACCACCGTGAGAGTTGCTTCTCCACATAAGCGGTTTGGACATATGCAAAAATGAAAAGAGTGTGAAGAATATCAAGGATGTGTCGATGTTTTCGTTTTGCTCTTCCTTTCTATTGAGACGTGCATGAACAAGACTTGTAAGTGAGAAAAAAAAATTCTTTATATTTCATGAGGTTGTCGTAAAATTGTATGATATAAGTATCATTCAAATGAGACTTATAGTAAAGACATATATATCCAAGGAAATCGAGTGAAATTATGAACTAAATAAACCCCAAATTATCATAATGATTAAGATCAATTGACCCACTAACTTGTGCTTGGGCTTGATTTTTGGGCTAAGTGCGCTATTAGTTATACCATAACCATCGCAATATTTCGTTTTAAATTTTCATAAGCCGCGCCTAAGTTTTAGAGAATCCATCTTTTAACTTTAAGATATTCCCGCGCAGTCCAACTAATCCTCACCGTCCATTCCCACATCCATTCAAGTTGATTGCCGCTTCATCGATCCGCGTCTAACCAAATGAACCAACCAAATCTCATCTACCTCCTACTATATAAACACTTGAAACCCCAAAGCTGTCAACAACGCAACTCAGTCACTGATCAAAGAAGCAATTACCAAACCCAGCATTTTCGTCAGAGTCTCAAATGGCACCAAGGGCAGAGAAAAAACCGGCGGAGAAGAAGCCAGTGGAGGAGAAGAAGGCGGAGAAGGCTCCGGCCGAGAAGAAGCCCAGGGCAGAGAAGAAGCTGCCGAAGGACGCGTCTTCTCAGGACAAGAAAAAGAAGAAGTCGAAGAAAAATGTGGAGACCTACAAGATCTACATCTTCAAGGTCCTGAAGCAGGTCCATCCAGACATCGGAATCTCCAGCAAGGCCATGGGCATCATGAACAGCTTCATCAACGACATCTTCGAGAAGCTCGCTCAGGAGTCCTCTCGGCTTTGTTGCTACAACAAAAAAAACACCATCACTTCTCGGGAGATCCAGACTGCTGTTCGCCTTGTACTTCCCGGTGAGCTTGCTAAGCATGCCGTATCCGAGGGTACTAAGGCTGTTACTAAGTTCACAAGCTCTTGATTGATTTTATGTTTGGGTCTATTTGGGGATAGGTCTTGAAATTGGGCGCTTGTCAATTGAATGTTGTGAATTGTAAAAATGACCCAATATACAGTGGTTTCCATACTTTTGTAGTGGTTGCTTTGGATGAAATGAAGGTGAATTTAACCTTGTGGGTTGGAATCTATGCAATATTTTTATCTTCACATTACAAATCTATTTTGTTATGTGTATATTAGGGAATTAGTTGAAAGGAGTTGTGTGACTATTTGTTATTCCAGGTATCGTGTTGATTCATGTGGATGTGTGCTATTCTACATTTTTGGTACAATATTTGCATTTTTTTTTTGTGTTGAAATGATTGGCAACGTGGTTCTTTAAATTTTGATGTCCTAGGAAGGAGAGACAGAGCAAAACCTTTTCCTTTCAAGCTGGAACTTGGAAGTCTAGTGGTGATTGGGGCTTTGTTGGAGCTTATGAAGGGAATCTAGAATCAATGCTGAGTTTCAATCACCTTGTTATTACATCAGTGAGTAAGTTAATCATTCCATAGAAGCAGAAAAACTTCCACACATATTATATGTATCTATAGATATTGTGTTTCATAGTTTATGTTATGTTTCCATGATACAAAAAAAGTTTCATGCTCAAGATGGAAGATTCCTATGATCCCTTGTGTTTGAGGCCAAGGAATTCCCATGCTTAAGTACTACAAAATTTTAAATTATGTTTTTTCATTTTACACATTTGGCTTCTGTAACTTAACACTGTTTGTCTGTATCATTATTACCAGAATATAGAGGAAGACACAAATCATCCAGTAGTAGGAGATCAAAAGTGGGTTATATATTGGGATTTGTTCTTCAATGTTTCAACTACGATGACACCAGGGAGGACTCAATTCTATTGTTTGTAGTGGTCCAAGCATCTTCCTTGGTGGCAGGTAAGAACTGTTAACATGCTCCTTTTGTTTTGTTTTCTAATTTTTTAGTACTCGTGTGCTTGTCTTGCAATGGCTAAAATTCTTCTCATCCTGGTTTAACCTATAGCTTTCTTATTATTTAACGGAAGCTTGGAGGTAAGACTTTGTATTTTCTTAGTTCCCATTTGTTGTTTAACATATTAATTCTGAAGTTCAACCCTATGCCCAGTGGTACAAGGTTCTCAAGTAGTTCCATATGTATCAAACCTGGCAAGGATATTATTATTATTATTCAATTACACACTTAAACCAATTGCAGGAGCTGATAACCAACAAAATTACAACATACTCATAGTATAAGCTCAACAAGTAAGCAGGCGCGATTTGAGAAACACTTCAAGTGGAGTTTCTTTCATATTGGCCAATCCCACGCCCTCAGTCATGTCAATTGGTTCTTTAGATGGCTTTGAAATTTCAAATCCTTGCAACAAGCTTGCCAATGTAAGTTGCATAAGTTCCATCGCCAAATTAATTCCAGGGCACATTCTTCTTCCACTGCCAAATGGTATGAATTCGAAATTTTGGCCCTTAACGTCAACATTCTTGTGAGTTGTTAGAAACCTGTCCGGATTGAACTCAGATGGATTGGACCATGTCTGCTGATCACGATGTATTTTTGAGGCATTAACCATTATGCGTGTGCCTGCAGGAACATGGTAGCCACAAACGGTGCAATCCTCCATGGATTCATGAGGCAGAAGTAGTGGCGCAGCTGGGTACAAACGCAGTGTTTCTTTTAGAATGGCTTGGAGGTACACAAGCTTTTTCATATCTGATTCTTGGACTTGCCTTTCTCTACCAACATGAGTGTCTAGTTCTTGTCGAGCCTTATGCATAATGTTTGGGTTGTTTAATAGCAAAGATAGCGCCCAAGTCAATGTTACTGACACTGTGTCTGTTCCTGCCACAAGTAGAGCCTACACAAAACTAATCCATTCATAATTAGAGAGAAGAAGTATGCATGTATGTGCAATTGAGATAGCTTTAATTTGGAAGATGAATTAGTTTGAGAATTATATATGAATGTAAGTAAGACTTTAAATCCTAAAAAAGTTTACATACCAAACAAGTAGCTTTTATGAGTGAGTCCGAATCATAGTTGGAAAGCTCTTCATGGTTGTGAATATCAGCCAACATAATGTCCATGAAGTCTTGTTGATCATCAATCTCTCCACCGGAACTGCTTCCCTTTTGCTTGTGCTCTTCCAACCATTCTCGCGGAGCTCCATCTAAATCCTTCATCGTATTCTTCATGACCCTCTCGTACCCTCCTATATCCAACCACCTCAGAAACGGAAGTGAGTCTGAAACAACAAACTTGCCTGCCAATTCAAAATAATCCCTTATCGTCTCACGGTGAGCTTCTTCATCATCCACATATGGCCTCCCTATCAATATCCGAAACATCACGTTCAAGGATGTGTTCCCGAACCACTTTTTCATATCATAAGTTTTATGTGGCTGGTGTTTGTGGTCGCACATGGTCTGTCTGATTGATGATCCGACCTCTGAGTCGCACACGTTCTTGATGAATTGGAGGCGGTGGCTGGAGAGGAGCCTTTGAACGGTGATCTTTCGCAGTGTGCGCCACAAAGGGCCGTAAGGGCTGAAGCCAAAAGCGGTATAGTTGTAGCCGAGGATCTCCATGGCTAGGGATTTGGGGCGGCTGGCTAAAGCTTTGTCGTGGGTGGACAAACATTCCTTAGCCACCTCGGAGTTGCTGACAATGAGATAGCGGTGGACGCCGAGCTTAAGAGTGAAAATGGGCCCGTATTTGTCGGCCAAGTTGCCGAAGGTGATGTGTGGTGGCTGAGGTCCTCTTAAGAGACGGAGGTGTCCTATCACCGGCCATGCTCCTCCAACCGCAGGTGGTGGTGGTGCTGTCTTTGTTTTGTTTTGTAGCTCCAAACCATGGAATCAATAGATAGTCATATGTTTTAAAAGAAAAAAAAGGACAAGTAGAAGAGTTGTTTAATTTAGGTTTAAATACTCCAGAGACCCCCCATCTATGAAAAACTCACTCCGCAGGTCCTCAGAAAAATATTTGGGCTC
>JAYMSZ010001511.1:0-14142 GCA_036897665.1 Pelargonium citronellum | reverse complement strand
CGGTCAAATATTGATACTGAACCAACTGTTTGGCCCGGTAAAAACTGTATTATGGGCAACCATAAATGTCCATTAATTTAGGCCCAGAAGAGTTATTGGCCCATATACAATAAGAAAATAATAAAAATAAAAATAAAATGTCGAGATCCGGATCGGGTTTAGAGTAATTCGGTTATCCCGGCTGGATTCACAAACCGTTCCGGTTTTGGTTCCTGACGAACCGGTCGGTCGGATTATTGAAGATTTCTATAAATCTGATATCACCCAAAAATAAATTCCAAATTCCAAATTCCAGAATCGTCATCATCACAGAGCATCTCTCCACTCAGCTACCGCACCCAACCTTACCTGCAACTGCTCTCTCTCTCTCTCTCTCTCTCATTCAGATTTGGTTTAGTTTTATTATTTTTGTTTCATTTTGAATCACATGTTCTGTTTCTCTGCATTCTCTTCTTCAAGCTCTTCACTGCGCCATCGCCGTATTTGCAACCACAGTATGTATCTTTTTTTTCTTCTTTTTTCTTTTTCAATTTCTTGCGGGTATTTGATGATTGCGAGTCATTTGCTATATTTTCTGTTCGCATTTGTGAATATCTTTGATTTGGGATTCCCCTATTCATAATGAAGAACAATTGATAACTCCTTTAAATTTCATGCATGTTAGTTATGTTTGTACAATTAATTTATTAGTTAATAATGGGTTAGAGTACTTGGGTTCAGATGGAATATGAGATTGATGTTTAAGGGTTGCTCATCATGAAATATGTTTTGCTAACACAACTTATTTTTGCTGGATTTTGTGTCTTTGAAGATAACATGGTGTATGCGATTTTCAGATGGAAAAGAAAAATGAATCACAAGTTATCCAAGAATCACTAAGAGAAGAAATCACTTCATTTTTTGACTCTGCTCCTCCTTTGAAGAACAGTGTTGAACTTGGTCATAAATTGAAGGAATTTATTGATCGCAACTCTTTGTCATCAGGCAAGTTCTTTTTCAGTTAATATGCAACATACACACATCTTAATTCTTTCAAATTCCATTTAAATGGTTGAATTATGACTTATTTGGATTTGTGTTGTTTCAAAATGTGTATACCTAGGTAATGGAGGACCTAGGAGGGTTGTATGTGTGACATCTGGAGGTACCACAGTTCCTCTGGAGCAGCGGTGCGTTCGATATATTGATAACTTCAGCTCTGGGCATAGAGGAGCAGCATCCACAGAGTACATCATATCACATGCTCTATCCAATGCCAACAATTAATTTCCATTTTTACATTTTTCCTTGACCAATGATCACTTGCTCATTTTGTAGGTATTTTCTGAAGGCTGGTTATGCAGTTATCTTTTTATATCGAAGGTCACCTCTTGTTACTATCCTGTCATTTAAATGTCTATTTTCTTTAAGAAGCTATAATTGGTTGACATTTCTTGTTTTATTTCTTGATGATATGTATGGATTTGCTATGCAGGGGAACTTTCCAGCCATATTGCAGATCTCTTCCTGATGATCCCTTACTCGAATGTTTTGAGTCCAAGGATGAATCAAATATTCAAGGTTTGTGATTTTGTTTTCAACAAAAGGGAGAATTGTGGTAATGGAAATATGATGATTGTGAACTGCTTTACTTGTTTTAGATATGTTGCACCTTAAAAAGGTCATCTCTTTAATCCATTCTTGTGCTCAGGGTTTTAAAGCAACTTAGTCTGTTGACATACTCATATATTTTAACATACTTAGATGGTTTTCCATAAGTTACTTTTGTTTTCCATTCCAGTACGTGAACCACATGCTGAAGCAGTGAAGAAAGCAATTGGTGATCATCATGCTGTACGGAGTATTAATGTTTACTTTAGTCATTCTCAGTGTTCTAGTTTGGCTCTCTTGGTTCATCTTGTGATGACATATATCGAGCTTAAAATGACAATGAGCTCCTATGGACTTTGTTGCAGGCATTAGCACGAGGTGTACTGTTAAAACTTCCTTTTACAACGATATTCGAGTATCTTCAGGTTAGCTTCACTGATCTGTAAATTTGTCTCATCTAGTCTAAAGTAATATGTTAGCTGCCTCGAGTGTCTGAGAGATTTCTTGTGCGCGTAATGGGATTTACTGCGATCATGTGAAGCCCCATCATATACATTTGGTTTATCTCTTGCATGGAAATGAATGTACCGATATTACAATGTAATACCCCAAAGTTTGAAATCAGGCATATGAATGACCATTTTCAGGTGATATTACTGATGCCTTAGAGTCTAGGAGTTTGGAACATATTCTTCTTTCAGTTGAAACTTGGGTATTACTTTGTGAGCAGGTGTTACAGATGGTTGCAGCATCAATGAGAACTCTTGGGCCACAAGCATCATTTTATCTTGCTGCCGCAGTGTCCGACTTCTATGTCCCATGGAAGAGCATGGTAATATATGCTTAATTTGATTCCCTTTTCTTACATCATTGTTCAGGTAGCATTAGCTAACGGGGCAAAATGGGTCTTGTAAGTTACTTGAGGAATTCCCAACCTCTTCCACATAAACAGCTAAAGTTGTTTAACACCCTATTTCACTATAATTATGTTTTTCCTAGCCAGAAAGCTAAAGCCATCTTGAATGAATTACCCCTACTTTTTTTCTTCTCTGGTAACAGTGATCAGTTTTGCAGGCAGAGCACAAGATTCAGTCAGCATCTGGTCCTTTAGACATGCGACTTGTGCAAGTCCCTAAGATGCTTTCGGTGCTCAGGAAAGAATGGGCTCCATTGGCCTTTTGCATATCATTCAAGGTCAGTTATTATGCCATACTTAATTTGATTGCTTTTTGTTTGAGAATTTTGGTGCTAATTGTGTCCGCAGAAGTTTGTTAGATTAATTCTTTTCTTTTGATATACAAAAATAAATAGAAATAAAACATGTTAGATGAGTGGATGCAAGGTCTGTGACAGAGCCTGCAATAATATTTGTTGCACGATCAATGACAAAGTTACCATTATTTTTTGGGGAGAGTATGTACTCTTCAAGTGTTAGGTTTCCAGAAATGTGAAAACTTACCATCGTGTTGAAAAGTATTTTGGTTTTCTTCTCTTATTTTTCTTGATTTGTATTAAGAAGAATTTGAGAAAAAATAATAAAGGGCTCCAGTTCAAATCCTACTAATAATCAAAAGAGTTGTGGCTGAGACATTTAGTGGGGCATTTATTTGAGTCGTCTTGGGAGTCTTGTGAACTGAAATGGTTTCTATAAACTGGTATTTTGGTGAATGATGCATCTAATTTCCTAATGTTTATCCTTTACATAAACTGCTATTTTGGTGAAAACTGTTTTATGTTCTGAACAATTTACGGGGTGCATGTTCCCTCCTCAGTCTATCATCCATCCCTGTGACCCAGAAAGTTGAGCAAAAAAGAAAGCTGTTTCGAACATAATAAAGATTCTATTATTCACTTGGACTCTTTTTTTACCTATTCTTGCTTTGTTCTCAAACCCTTTTTCTCTCCTATCAGCTTGAGACAGACTCAAAGATTCTTCTAGAGAAGGCTGGTATGGCTCTCAAAAAGTACAATATGCATCTGGTTGTAGCAAATGAGCTTTCTACTCGTAAGGAGGTGGTTGTAGTTGTGACAAAAGGAGGAAATATTTCTGTTCACCGTGACAAGACTCGGGATGGTGCAGATGTGGAGAATCCTCTGATTCAACTCGTCGTGGATAGACATTCTTCGTATATTGATTCTGTTGCATAAATTCATCATACAGGACATGAGGATATGGATACAGCATAGTTTCCAAATAATGTGGCTATAGATACCAACATAGTTTTCAATTAATGCTTTGAATGTTGTTTCTTGTTTCAACCCAAAGGTTCAATTCAATTGTATTTTATAGTTTGCACCTTGTTTGTTTCAACTTACTGATGTATTCATAGTAGCACATTGACTAATCTTGATTCTACAAGCTAAAATAAAATTTGTTTTTGGTTACTGAATAACATGAAGACACTGAGTAAATTGCATATTAGTTTTGGCCGTAGTAGAGAAAGTGAGAATGTGATGGTATGTAAAAAAAAAAAAACGAAAATCTTTGCAAAGCTGTGGAAGAATGTTTTAGGTAAGAACTTGATGCAAACACCATAATCTAGCATTCTAATTTTTAGGGATTATACAAAAAAAAAAAAAAAAATACACTAGAAGTTGAATCAATAGTGGTTGTGCCAATTTTTCATTTCAAGTCCTCCGTTTCGGAATTATCTCAGTAAGAGATCAAGTTTGATAGGAAAAAGAAAAGTTTTAACTGAGAAGATAGTATTAAACGCCTTTCTAATCTACCAACTGAGATCTCCATAAAGAACTCAATTCATGAACGGCATCTCGCGTAGCATCGAGTGGGCTACATGTCGTTGTTGGCTTCATCAATCGTCAGGAAATGCCAGAAACAGTTCTCGCATTATCGTACTAAGGATAATATCCTTTCTAGTCAACTTTTTCATGTAGCTTTTAGTTTTAAGAGTCTTGTGTTGTGTCCCAGTTTAGCTTTTGGTGTCTTTATGCTGTAAAATTGTATTAATGTTCTATGAATGAAATTATGGCTTTCTATCAGAATAGTGGATGTGGGGGTATAAAAAAAATGCAGGAAAAATACTTCCAAAAGTACAATAGACCTCACAATCAAAATGATGCAAGGAAATTGTGGAGATATGAAAATGGCAATTTCAACTATATCTTCAACTTGCGGAAGGAATAACATATTATATATACAATACAAACCTTCTATACAACAAAATATGGATCACAGCATATATATATATATATATGCTTATGTATTGTAAAGAGTAGAGGGAGCCACTATATATGTCTACACTATTTCTTCATCATCTGTGTCAAGTTCAAGGCCCTCTGCAGCTAAAAGCTTGCTGATAAGGTCTTTCTTGTCTTCCTCTGCTCTCTTCCGCATCAAGTCCCTCTTCTTTAACACAAGTGTATGCCGCTTAAGCGTATTGGAGAAATACTCCCTCGATGCCTTCTTCTCTTTTTCACGGATTCTTCTCTCTTCTTCAGGATCGATCTGAAACTCAATCCAAATAACTTAGCCTTCTGCTATTGTAAATCCTAATATGCACGTGCAGATAACATACAAAATAAGAGGTCACACTTGTTTCAGCTGAGAGTTAAACAATATACAACTAATGCATGTAAAGCTGTTGAAAGTACGTAGTGTGGATCGGCTTCAAGCCATCACCAAAAAAGTATGGTCAATATCGGTAACTGTGAAATTTCTCCAGCCATAAGAAAAAAGAATAAAAAGGTCATTTCTCATTGTGGTGAACTACACACATGCTATGTATGTATACTAATATACTCAAGAGACTAGAAAATATTACTGTCAACTTCTTGCAATTTAATATGCGGCATTACTGCACGCAAATGAGCATTTGTGTCAGTGGCTTAACCCTATGTGATAATGGCTAGACTTCTAAAGTTCAACTTCCTCTCCAGTAATCTGTAAAATAAGTACAACCATTTGCGTATATAAAGGGGCACTAGGCATTCAGAAAATAATCAGGGAATCCAAGAGCAATAATTAACACATTAGCAAACTATTTAGATTTATTTGGCACCTTCGATCGTGCAAGACGGCGTGCACGGAGATTTAGCTCGCGCTGCTGTTGCTCTGCCCAAGAAGCAATGGCCATATCACCCCGCTGATCGAAAGCCTTTCGCTTTTTGATAAGCCAGTCCATCCATGCTTGAGATGCCTACCAGAAATGGAATGTCAAGCTACTATTAGCAAGTGCATAGGAGAACAATTTTCAGTTTAATTTGTATCTAGAATGGGGAAAGTAATCAACGACCAGAAATGCGACTTCCATACATTCTGAATATGATGTGCAGCTAGGAAAAAGATGCAAAATATCTTACAAGCAAATTCATCACGTTTATGATTAAAGACATAAAGATAACAAGCAACAGAAAATAAAATTCTATATCAGTTCGTAAATAGAGGATCTTAGTCCTGTTCCCCAAGAACTTAAAACATAAGTATGGATCTATTCATATAAAAGCTATAAAATTAAGATGCAACAAAAAAGAGTACAAATCATACTTTCAATGGGTTGGTACGGTTATCAATATCATAATTCCTCCGCTTCTCCTCATCCACAAGTAACTCATAAGCAGCTTGAATCTTGATGAATCTGGCTTCGGCCGTTTCCCCTTTCTCAAGGGTCCCTCTACCATTATAGACTTACAAATTGAACAAATTGGATCAGTTCAACGGGTTGTCTATAGAATACGATGTCAGAATAGAATGAAAATGTTAATACTTAAGGGAGTAGAAGAAATCTCCAGTAGGCAAGTTTATAGCAACAGAAGGAGGAATATGAGATGGATTGATTTGAGTTCTGCCCCAGTAGATATCATAGCTTTACTTTATGTTGTCCAAATAAAGATAAACAAATTCAATATCTTCACCTTAATTCTAAAATTCCCTGATGATGGGTTCTTACTCGCTGCAGCTGTCATTGTGTGCAGAACCTGCAGTTATTGGAGGGACCTACGACTTTTTCTGTAATTCTGATCAATTGAACTGAGAGTATTATATTTGTAAATTTGTTCAATGCTTGATAATGATAGGCAATATGAGCACCTTCGTCATTTCAAGTACCCAATCAATTGGCAGACAGAACCCAGTCATTCTTCCCTAGATTGAATTTATAACAAGCAGCTTATTTAAAGAGTATGCTCGCAACACACTTTATAAGCAACATATAACTATTCCGGAATGCTTTTCCACATCAATTCTCTACTAAGACCATTTAACGTTTTTTTTTGTGCGTGTGTGTGTGTGTGTGTGTGACACAGCGGCCAATTACATTCCTGTTCAAGATACACCAAAAGAGAGTACGAAGTAACTTTAACGAAGAGTCTAAGACCAATGATAATACTAATATGTAGTGACAAGTTCACCACATGTTGGCAAATATGAAGTGTTTGAGAAATGAAAATAATCTAAGAAAAAAGGGTTGGCACAACCTAGGCATTGGAGATATGGGTGCTGAAGTTTCCATCGTCTAAAAACCAATCATATCTATACAATACTACAAGGTGAGGACTAGGACAATAGAGAGAGTGCTGAAATATTAGATGTAACATAAGATTCTTCTCAACTAAATCCCTAATCTCCATACTTTGAAGACATTATTCACATGAAATTGACGTATTGAAACTAATTACAGTCAAGATGCAGGAACAAACCATCTGGGTGATAGAATTTGGCCAACCGTCTATAAGCAACCTTTATCTGCTCTTCATCAGCATCCCTTTCTAACTCTGTATTTGAAGACAAAAAGAAAAGGAAAATCTTTAATCATCTATCAGCATAGATATAGCTCAAATCAATTATTAAAAAGCCAAAATGCCTTTTTCAGCTCAGTAATACAGAAAGATAATTATGTCCTTAAATGCATCACAAACATACAAGGCGAAACAAGTGGATTAACAAATTTTTGAGAAACTAAAGCTGATATCTACTAGATCAACCAATTCTAAAGTAAAAATACAACATGCTAATAGTCACACAATATCCTTCAGAACAAACCATAAAACAATTAACATTATAAAACTTAAAACTCATAACCATAAATCATGACATGCTACTAACAATAGAGAATCAGGAATCCCAGCCACTACAAAAATGGCTGAGACTCGGCCACTAACAAATAGAACTCAAATTACTATTTACCCCAACTTTTTTCTTACGGTTGCTACCCATATTATAACTAAACACTAAAACACACTCTGCTCTCTTCATCCAAAATGTACTCTATTGTAGTACCGTCTACATACTTTTCCACTATTTTTTCTTTACTATTTGAAAATTTTACGGTTTCTCAAACATTATATTTGTATATAAAAAAATAATATTTAAAATTCAAGTTTCAAAACATAACATTAAAAGTTTTAGTTTCAAAAGATTTTACGAATAACTTTAAATTATTTTAAACTGTTTTTCATTATACTATATTGCTCTCATTTTGAAAAGGCCTCAAGATAAAATTTCGTTTTAAGCCTCTGAAAATGTTGTGCTACTCCTGATTCCATATACCGTACAATGCACGGTACAACACCTAGTTTTTATATACCTAGATTGGCTCTCATCAGCTCCCTGCACCACAGCACTATCCAGCCTCTCCAACCATACTAAATCCATTAATTTGATGATGTCCTCAACTAATAAAGCTCTCAGTCCCTGCAGCTAACAACTAAAAAATTTAAACCTTTTGAGACATTCTAGATCCATTATGTAAATTCATGTATTCTCTTTGCTTCAAATTGCTTGCGCCAAGCTTAACTGAACTTGCATTTTTTTAAACACCTATCAATGTAAAGGCAAGATGCAATCATTGGCAAAATATATACAATAGGAACTTGAAGCAACCATACCACAGAAACCATACCAAAGCTCACATAAAGCATCAAAGAAGAGAATAACCACTCAAATAACCAGCGAAATTCAAATTTTCACACTAAAATGAAGACTTACACAGCATCTTAGTCCTGAGCTCCTAAAAAGCAGTAGATTCGAATAGGAACTTGAAATTTCCTTAAACTAGGTTTTCTCAGTAACAAACATGCAAACAGAGACCAAGGAAATGAAATTACCGAGAGTTTCGTAGGGCGATTTCTGATCGGTCCAGTTGGAAGCAGCCGTAACCACTGATCTCCTCTGATTGGCGCGAAACCAGGAATGATGGGTGCGCAAGTGTAGGTGGTCGAAGAGAGGAGAAGACGAGAGGCGAGGCTTGTGATTAGGGTTGGTAGATGAAACGAAACGGCAGCGAGCTTGGCGTCTACAGAAAATCAGGGAAGAGAAGACGGTGTGTGGCCTACAGATAATCTTGAAATTGCTCATAATTGTTCGTCACCAGTAGATCCAAGAAGTAGGGTTTGTGTTTGGCCGATTCGGCTATGGATTTAGACGATGGACTGGAACGGATAGGTGAAGACGTGAAGGAAGAGAAGAGAATCTGATAATTGAATCTTGTTTTTTCTTTTTTTCTTTTCCATTTTGAGAAAATATTGACAGGTTTTTTTTTACTGGGAATTTATGTGGACGGTTGGGCTTCCTGGGCGCAGTGACAGTTGGGACATTGGCGCTGGTAGTGATATTTTAACCTTATTATCAGTTATCACACCTTACTTTTTTTTTTTGTTGTTAAATGGTTCCAAAAGTCCAGAATTTTTATGGATTTTCAAGTTGACCCATATTTAAGATTTTCACTTGTTTCAATTCTTAAATATTCAAATTTATCGATTAACGTTTTACCAAATAAATCAGCTACGACCCCGTCGCAATAAAAGAGCTACAACACTAACTGCTACGGACCGGTTTTCGTAGATGTTCCATAGCTTATTGAATCAGTTACAAAAAAATTCATAATTAGTCACTGTTTTCTTGTAGTGACATCCTCAAGCAAGATCAGGCTGACAGATCCAACCCAACATTCTACCCCCATAATTGAATTCGACGAACTAGTTAGTCTATGGGCTACATGATTCACCTGACGCCTAACAAAACCAAATTCGATACCAAAAATAAAGATAACAATGACAAAATATCACTTAAAATCATATCAAAGGCACTCCCCTCCGGTCTTAATTGCTCTAACTACCTCTCGAGCATCCAATTCCACCACTACCTCCCACCATCCATGTTCCGTTGTTCATGAAAGCGCCTCCCTTATAGTTAATGCCTCAACCAGTTCCGGATCCAAAGCACCATACCATCCCACCTCTTTTGATGGTTGTTTGGTTCTCATACATAGTGTCGCACCTTGCATTACCACATACACCATCTCGGCCTCTTTTGATGTCACTAAACCAATTTGCAAGGGAGGTCTGCGCCTTACGAATTTGAGAGATAGAAAACTAGACGTATGCAAATCTTGTTTGGTCCTATATTTGGGGCAGATTCCTAAGGGATTTTACGCGCTCAAAATTTAGGATCCAAACTAAGTTTACTGTCCCTCATCTTTTGGGACAATTTTCTCTCTGTCTATTTAGGAGAATCGCCGTTCTCATAGCGATAACTTCCCCATGTAACAATTAATATCATATATGCTGCATAACATCACTGATACGGAGAGAAAATTTTGAAATTCATGTGCCTTTACAGACTCTAACAATGCAGAGAAGAGAATCACAAGAATATCTATATAATTCCATGCAACTTCTACCTACAACTATGCAAGCATTAAGCCTACATTTCAATTAATTCTCTCCAAGACTATACAATGTCCATATATGGAGAACCAACTTAAAATACCCTAAGTTTCATATTTACACATTTCCAAAGCTTGCGATCGAGAATAACAAAAGCAAATCTGCAAGAAAAAGCTACCAATAATATTCATTTCCCTTTGCAACTGAGACATGAAATAGTGGTGGTGATGATTACAACTTATATATGGTAAGTAACGCCTCTGGTTCTCTACCTTGTTTTTGGGTTAGGTCGGTTCACAAGGTCGAGCAGCCCAAAGTGAACTAAGAGCACGAAGACGGTGGAAGTACTCTCCTAGACCAAGCAAGCCCCGAGCTGCTTGACGGGTTGTTAGGATGCGAGACATCTGCTGCAGAGTCTGTTGCCGAAGGTGATCTGCCTGTTTTCACAATGTATTGCGCATTATAGTCACAGAGAGGCTTAACGCTACAAACTTGGAACTACTTACGCCAAAGGCATTGCAAGTTTCAAAGATCGACTATCAAACTTAAGTGAGGAAAGCTATGTGATATATCTTACCTGGTTCACAAAGCTCTCCATTGTTTCCAATTTTTCCATAGCGTCCTCCATTTGTGATCCGTAACTACCTATAACATATGGATCAGCCGCTATGCTCTGGGACAGAGTCTGCTGGAGTTTATCCATTCCTTGAGTCAGAGCATCTTCGGCTTGCTGTGAAGATTGCCGGAGGTTACTAACATTTATAAGTTGTTGATCTGTCAAGGGATCAAAATGCGGCATGAGAACCTGTAAAAACAAAATACTTTTAGAAATTATGAATTGAAAACAGCATTAAAGCTCAAAGATAAACCCGGACAATATAAACAAATCATGCAAAAAACCATGGAAAAATTAGCAATTGAACAATGCACCGTAACATAGAGCTAGCTAAAATTTATCAGCCTAATTATAATTTTTTTGTGCATTAATATTCAATTCATAATATTTTGCAGGATCAATAATGTGAATTGTAATGGTATCATACATTGAGCGCAAAGAAAGGACAGAAAACAATGCGAATAGAGATTGATGGGCAAAAATATATACATTTAGAAGCTCTGATGGGCGGAATCCTCCAATCCAGAGGAAAAAGCGCTCTGCTGATGTTCTCCACATACCGGACATCAAGTAGAAGACATCAGCCTTGGCAGCATCTGCTTTCATGCGGAAAAGACTGTAGTAGTGGTTCAAAACAGTTTCTACAAGGTTGCGAAGCTCTGTCGGGGTTATATGGGTTTGCAACGCATTCCTCAGTTGGCAATTATATCCATGTTGCTCTTCTATCCAGTTAGAATACTCTATCTCAAATGCAGTGATACCTGAAATATCACATCGAGAGTCACCTGTCAGAGAAGTAATAGTAGATTGACGGCATATCCTAACTATGCATTTCCAGGATTTATTATTCGCCAAGCTCAATCAGAAGCTAAAACGTTCTAATTGTGCGCTGTTTACTTTACATATCTATTTAGTTTTAATATAAATACAAGGCAGACTGATGTTGACGGGTTAATTAAGACTAAGAGTGAAGCAAATAACATATATAACAGTGACTGTCAGCCTTAAATCCACAAACCTGCATTTACAGTTCCAGACAATCCTATAGGACCAGTATCTAATGCACTGCCTATGTACAGGCCCTGCAATTAGACATTCTCTTCTCAATTAGATGTGTATATACTACATTCCAATTATCGGTAATTAAATTTCGACAAAAAGGGCGACAAAGTGAAACATATATTCACCTGCTGTCTAGCTCTATCGAGATCTTGCTCAATTTGTGCTAGCTTCAAGCGGCTTGTCTCTAATTGTTGGACATACGCCTACAAATTAATTGAAATGTGACTTGGTTGACAAGTCCTTAAGAATAGATTCATGTATAGTCATATAGTAACAGTAATAGACTTAATTCCTTGTACCTTTTTACGCAAGCGACTTTTGCGAGCAGCTTCACGGTTCTGTGCTAAACGCCTCTTTACCTATACACATGTACATGCCAAATTACACAACTGACTACGATGAATAGCATGAGTATGAAACTAAAAATTAATTAGAATCAAGCTGACAACGAATATAGAAATCCAGATAAGAAGGGTATGTATTATTATCCAATCTTTTAGCATAAATTCAAAATCAGTAGCCAAACTAATGTTTTGCAACTTTAGATGATGTGCATAAAAAACAAAGAAGAAGAAACAAATAAGAGAAATGAAACAGGTGACTCAACGTTGAGTTTCAGCACCTTCTCGTCCGGTTTGTTTGCTTCTTGATCGTTCCTAGAAGGTTCCAATGACTCCTGAGATATAAACGGTGACTAGAGAAGAAAGAATAGAATCAAGATCAATCAGTCGGATAATTAAAATGAGACTCATTGGAGTCCCGAAAACAAGAGAGCAAAAGGGTACGCATCCTCACTCACCCTATGGTCTAGCAACGCATCGACCTGAACAATAGTGGAACCACCCGTATTTGGACTGCTATCGCCTTTGACGGCATCTTCCCACATACTTATCTGGCGGAACGGCTCGTAGATGCCCATCCTTCTTGAGGTATCAATTTGAGTTGTTGATGGAGAGTTCATATGCTATATATATCACACACTGATTCAGCAAAAAGACAGAAACCCAAATCAATACAAACATACAATCAAGAGCTACATGTAACTTTCTTTTCTTGCTGAATCGAATTGCACCAAACTCATCTTTATAAAATGAAATATTGACACATACATAAACCAAATTATAAGGTGATTGTGTAGCAGATCACCAAAACCTGAAGACCTCTTAACCTAAACCCAAATAACACCTGTGGTTCCAAATATGACCCATCAAACAATAACACCTAGAAGACAAAACAATTCACTTCCAAATTCGATCAACAGCCCAAAAATCACAAAATATGCACAAACCAAACTCACAAAACAAGCTTTTCAAAAAAACCCAGATCAGATTTTGGCGCCAAAACGACATGATCACTGAGCAGAGAGGCAAGAGACCAAGCAACAAAGTTCCCAATCATTAGAAACCATTCCAAGAAATGGGTAATCAAAGAAAAGAACACAGAGAACAAACAAAAACTCAAAAATCAAATTTTTACCTTTCACTTTCTCAGCAACCAAACAGCTGAAGAATTGGCTAATTCCATATTCAGAGGAAGTGAAGAAACAAAGTAACTATCTTGTACCCTCTAAAAACCAAAACTTGGAGAGGTAGCTAGTCAGGTTGTGAATATTAAAACCCTATGCAAGCAAAAAAGAAATAGAATACTAGTTTCTTGGAATCACTACCAATAATTCGTTGGAACCAAACAAGAAACAAAAGCAAAGCACACACCACAAAAATGAATTCATATAATAATGGAAACAAGTACAGTATTTTTAAAAATATATTATTCCATTTTTGAACCCTACAGTCAACCGTTAACGTCGTCTTCTTCTCTTCCCACTAGCTCTTTCTAAAATAGTAATTCGTTAACCTGCGCACCAACACTCTTAACCGGCGCACCGGTCATGTCAGCTTAACATTCTTGGATGACGCCATTTGCCGGCTCGAAGGCGGAGAGATGTGACACGTGGGAGGATACTGTTGGAGGAGTGATGAACAGGTGGGTGATACTAGCACTGTTGTTTTTTAATTAAAAAAAAAGGAAAGGGATGGGAATTAATTGGATGGGCAGTGGTTGAAGGTGAACACGTAAGCAAGAGTGTCAGATTCCGGCAAAAGTCCAACATGCGTATCATCTGTATCCTACTAATCCATGATTTTATTTCATTTCTTTGTGTATTTATTTTGTGAATGAGACAAGGACCATTTTGGTACTCAGAATATTATCAATGGCTCATTTTGGTACTCAGATTCATAATTAGGCCATTT
>JAYMSZ010001510.1:0-14147 GCA_036897665.1 Pelargonium citronellum | reverse complement strand
ATAGAAAAAAAAAAGATCTAAGTCATATAATTTTGAGACATGCACGTTTTTCATACATGAACTTTCACCAAATGTACAAATAGACCCACTTTTTCAAACTTTGTACAAATAGATACATGAACTATTAATTTTGAACAAATAGGTGATCAACATTCACGGTGTTAAAAAATTCCGTTAATGTATGCTTATGTGAAAATTGTTTGACAAAATATTAAAAATATTTAATAATTTTTTTAACTTAAACAAAGAGTAATGGTGTGCCTTTCAAACAAAAAAAAAAGTACTAATATTGCGTAATATGGTCGAACCAGACCGGCCCGAACGAAAATAATCCCGTCAGTAGCTTGTGAATCTATCAACTCTTTTAAACCTGACATAGAACAAGAGACTTAACTGAAATATAAGTCGTCTGATTTGCAAACCTACCACCAAAATCAAAATCAAAATCTTTATTATATGCTCACAAAATATCTCCACCACGTGTTTGATGCGTGTTCGGTTTTTTATAAGGTGAGGTCCAATTTGGGGCCACCCGTAGGTTGCACTCTACCTTCTCGGGCACGACGTTTGTAGGCACCGGGTGAGTTTGAGAGTTGTGGTGTGCCCTTTGAGCATTGCAGGGAGGATCAAAGCCTCAACCACTTCTAGTAGTGTCCTAGCGTTCGAGCATAGTGAATGTCTTGGTGATACCCCGACGAGACTGGAGGGCTTTTGAGATGATCCGACTAGGTGAGGATCTTGGAGAGTGCTCGAAGAGACAAGTTGAGGACCTCAAAAGTGAGCCAACGAGTGATGAAACAACCGAGCACATGCAAGGCAAAAAGGTTGTTCTCATCGCGATGAACCCTACTTTATTGCAGTACAGCACTAACCAGCTTGATCTTGTCGCGACGTCGACGAGCTTAAACCTTTGTCGCGACGAAGGAGGCTAGATAATACTTTGCCTTCGTGGGTAAGTATAGTAAACCACATGGTAATATTTGGGAGCAAGTCCGTGGGGTTGCACTCCAAGAGCAAATCTATGTGAACGAGTCTTGGAACCGTGGAAGCGAGTGCTAAAACAAAATGTCGTCGAAAATGAGTATTTTTACGTGTCATTCTTTTTGTATTGCAAATTTTGTTGTATAATAGTTAAGAAAAAAAGAGATGAGTGAAAATGTGAAATGAGTTTCTCGGAAGACCAAAACTCAAAGGCAAAGGCATCGTTATTCTCTCTCCCTCTCCAATCTCCATCAAATTAAAGAGAGGAAATAAAATAGAAAAGAAAAGAAAGGAAAGGAAAAGAAAAGAAAATAGTGGAAAAGGGGCGTTAGATCTTAAACACCCCGTTATCGATTGCTGCTTCAATTGCTGTTCAACGGGGTGTTTAAGACACAAACCTCACCAAGGTCGGTCAGTTTCTGCAAATCATGGACGGCCTAATGAGCAAGCTTCGGAATTTGGACGCATACCCCAAAATCAACGAGGATTTCTACAGCCGGACACTCTCCGGTGGCCTCATCACTCTCGCCTCCTCCATCATCATGTTCCTCCTCTTCTTCTCTGAGCTACGTATGTATCTAATCTCATATTCATATTCATATGCTTGCATCAGTGTGCAATGAATCGGATCTGAAATCCATACGCTTTTTTATGCGACCAATTGTATTTTTTCTTCCTTGGATTGTTATGTTTTGAATTGAAATTTCATATTTTCTGTGTAGCTGTGCTGTATTGGAACCTAAATCAGGTCCAGCAAATGTTAGTTCTAAGCTGATTAGGTGAACACAACAATTTATACAATGATGATGGAATTGTAAATGGTGTGGAGGATGCCTCAATTAGATAGCAGTTGCAAAAAACGTTAAGCCTGTGTTTGCATTCATGGATTTTATTGAAATTTGAAATCATGGAATTCAAATCGTATTCCAATGTTAGAAAATCATCAATTTGAAATTGAAGGACGAGTGGAGAGTGGGTGATGGGAATTTGTAATTGAAATGGCATATTTGTCATTTAAAATCTCATCTTTTAATCATTTGAATTCTATTGGAATTAGGCCAATCCAAATTCCAAATTCTTAGGATATCCAAACATCGGATTAGCCCCATATTATTTTAGAGTTTCAAATGAAATGCGAGTTATTAAACAGGCCATAAAGGAGTTGGAGTTGCATTTCAATAAAAAATTGATGCGAAGGATACTAATGGTGCTAATCATTTTCATTAACTACTCCGAGCCTTTGCTGAAATAGTAGTGCAAATTTCAGGGCGTTAAGAACTTAGGGTGAATGTTTGTTCTAGATTATTTTTTTTATGTGTGTGAAAAATCTTTGGTGCACTTGCTTGACGAATTAAGTGAAACTTCCTTTTTCAATGTTCTTTCATTCTTTGGAAAAAGTAATGGAATTGTTTAATTTTATCTTTTATCAATTTGGATTACTTTTTTCAGACAAACATTGACATTGAAGTCTTCAGGGAATGCTATTTTATTTCTCCTGTAATAAACATTGTCATCTGTGGGTGTGGGTGGGGATAGGTGTTGTGAGCACTGGCTTACAATCTCGTGTTCAAGCTTTCAAATAATTTCAATGGGGGCAATAAGCCGATAGTTGTAGTCATTTGTTCTTCCCTTTTGGGGTTTGTAGTGCAAGGCTTATCGCATTTGGAATATGGTTTTGGTAACTCAATCCTATCAGAAATAAGAAAGGCTTTTTTGTCTGCTCTTAGATGCTGAGCTATAATTATGAAGGCTTTTACTATGATGGACTTGGCTGTTCTGTTGTATATTCACTATTATTTTTTCACATTACTTATGTCAATTTATTTCTCCTGCTTGCAGAATTATATCTCCATGCTGTAACTGAATCAAAGCTTGTGGTGGATACATCTAGAGGAGAAACCCTACGTATCAATGTAATGTCATTTTTCTTTCATAAAGTTGATCAGATAATATTTTCAGTTGTGTTCTACTGTTTTTCCATTCTATTTTCAATGTTTCTTGTTGTATTTTTTAGAGTTGTACTCTTTAGATTTTGCATTAGATGTTTCTTAGACCCAAGGCCAAATAAATGAGGCTTGTGGTAGGTTGATGACAATGAATCGTAAAGAGTACCTGACTCTATAGTAATTCATATTATTTTATTGATTGTGGATTGAAACTATGTTATGACTCTTTCATATATATCTTATTCTTTTTATGCTTCTTTTTCTTCCTTTTTACTATGTCCATTAAAATTAATTTATCCACCATCATTTTTTTGCAGTTTGATGTCACTTTTCCTGCGCTACCATGTTCTATACTCAGTCTTGATGCCATGGACATCAGTGGAGAGCAACATCTTGACGTAGTATGTATCATAAAGAGTGATATTTTCACTTTATTGCAACTGTTCTTTTCAACATCTAAGCTATTTCTAAACAATCTTAGGTCAACTGCATGATCATGTAGCAAAACTCCTTGGGAATTTCTGCTCATATCCACCCTTTACACTTTGTCCTATCTAATGTTATATTCTTTGTTAAGCCTTGTGTTATCATTACTTCCTCTCTTATCATGTTAACTTAATCTACCATATCCATCTTAGCTTCCCCTTACTGAATCCTCTCACTTTTTATGGGTTACTTACCTCCCTTCCCTGCACATGTCCGAACCACCTTAGGTGATTTTCCCACATCTTATCTTCAGTTGAAGTTATTCCAACTGTTGCACAGATGACCCATCTACAATCTTATCCTTTCTACTGTTACTACAATTCTCCCTAAACATTTTCATCTCCGCTAACCCCATCTTATGGCTTTGCAGCCTCCTTAGAGCATAATATTTAGTATCTTACATAGCTGGTCGTATAACTAACCTTTAAAACTTACCTTTCAACTTTAGAGATATTCTCTTATAACAAAGAATCTTTTATGCCGTACTCCACTTCAATTTCCCTACACTTTTCCTATTTCTAACATCATTTTCAATTTTTCATCATTTTGATTTGTGAATCCAAATTGCAAAAAAGGGTAACTTTTGGTGATTTCTTATTCTGTTTATCTTTTAACATAATTGAACCACTTCTCACCCCTACTCATGCTGATATTATACTCTGTATATTTAGTTTGGTCAGACTTATTCTAATCCTCTTAATCTTAGGTTCTAATGCTTCTCTCCATCCATCTAATTTGACACTAATTCCTATTATACTTATATTAACTAAAACAATATTATTTGCCAACAACTTACCCAATAGATCTCAATGAGATGTGGGAAAATCACATCTTCGCAATAATATCTCATCTTGAAGAAGTCTTGTAAGTTAATCAATGACTAAAGCGAAGATTAATGGGTTTAGAGTTTGATCCTTGATGCAATCCTCTTGTAATGGGAAAGCCTCTGGTTACTCCCCCACTAGTTCTTACATTAGTTGATACCGTGATTCTCTTACCTATGAAATTTGTAAATGTATGTTCGCTGATGTACCTCTCTCTCTCTCTCAATAAAGATATACTTGTCTTGTTTTGAAATTTGACATTTTCTTTTGATGTCGTGTTAAATTTCAGAGACATGACATAATTAAGAAGCGGATAGATTCGCTTGGCAATGTGATAGAATCAAGGCAAGATGGAATTGGCTCTCCTAAGGTTAGTAAAGCTTTGTCACTTGAAGGTTAATTTGGACCAACATTTTTGACATATGTCTGAACTGTTTTCTTTTTCAACACTTGGTCTGAAAAGATATGGATCTTAAAGAATGAGAAGTTGATGATTGCAACGTGTAGAAAGATTTTGGTAGGCAGGTTTATGTAGATAGTCAGATTTAAATGGTAATAAAATTGGGAGTTAGTGCTAAGGACATTTTGGCATTTTTTGATTCCTTTCAAAAGGAATTATTGCGTAGTTATCACTTATCAGGACTGTGCGTAAACTGGCATCTTTTAGCATACATGGCCCCTTCTACTCTTCTTAGTTCTTACCTGTATAGGAAGTACAATAGGTTTTATGAATACTGTACAAGTTAGGTAGAAGAAAAAATCTTGAGATGTGCCATTACACATAATATGTGCACAGATTGAATTTATTTTAGACACAAAAGATGAAGTGTTGCTAAAAAATGGATTATTGAAAACTATATATTCCTCTTTGTTTCCTTTTCGCCTTTCATTCCATTCATTATGATTTATGCTTGGCACAGATTGAGAAGCCATTGCAGAAACACGGTGGCCGGCTAGAGCACAATGAGACATACTGTGGTTCTTGTTATGGTGCTGAAGCGGTATGGATGTCTATCAAAACCTTTATGCTTAAGATATTAGACTTTTAATATCTTGCTGTTCACTTGTGTAGACAATGCATCTTTTGTTGAAGTGACGACAGTTTTTGGGGCTCATATATATTGTGAAGGACACATGTTTACTGTGCAAGTAAATATTATGCTTCAGCCTTCTATTAGAACTGTAATAGGAGGTTGAACATGAAACTTATTTACACTATGGTGCTGTGTCTCGTTAATGTTTTGGGGCTTAAATTTGTATAGATAGACCTTACAGATAGTATGTAAATTGTAACGTTGGGAGCAGTATGCTGTAAATTATAGGCATCATTCTCGTTTTCCTTTTATTTTACTTAGTGTCTTAGTTACACTATTTGGGTCTCGTTATGTTATGCTGCCTTTCAAAAAGCCATTCTTAATATGCTACCCAAATTTACCATGATTATTAATAGTAATAACATTGTACTATACTACTATGCTCTTATTATTTTAGTAAAGAAAAATAGAATGTTTATTGTCAAAGTGGTTTTCTTGTTGTAATCTCATTATTCTTAATTGCAGGCAGACGATGACTGCTGTAATAATTGTGAAGAAGTTCGTGAGGCATATCGGAAGAAAGGTTGGGCATTGTCCAACCCAGATGTGATAGATCAGGTTTGTAGTGGATGCTCTTGTTCTGTTTTTTAATTATATATTTCATGCAGTTACTGGTTTTTGATGAGAACGTTAAACTATCAGAACACATACGAATACCGTGAGTGTAAACTATTATTATAGTGTTTGTAGGATTTACTTAAAGCTAGGTCCTTAAAGGATGATATATCATCATAGAGGTGCGCCAGTTGGAAGTGTCAATATAAGAGATGTTGAGAAAATAAGCTGGCAAGAGTGAGGCAATCCAAGTTTCTAAAATGAGTAATATATTATTATGGTTCACTTTTCTAATATTTTTACTGAAAATACTGTTGTTGCTCCTATCTGGTGGTTCACTCTTAGTTTGTGTTTGACTGGTTTCTTTAGTTCTCTTTATGTTGCATAGATACGCTGAATAGTGTAGAGTTTTCATATTAGATACGTACATAAATATGTACCGAATATGCAATATTGCGTATTGATGATAAATATTTAAAATCAACACGTTTTTAGATACACATATTAACATCAAAATACGCTAGAATGTGAAGATGAAATACTATTCTTTTGGTCTAAAACAATTTGAAAATTAGGAATTAGGTGTATCAAAAGTTTATATATTACAGTTTTATGATAGCAGTACACTGAAATTAGGTCATTGTTGATATGTTTGTATTGGAACAGAATTCTATTTAGTTTAGTTGATTAATTATTATATTAGTTATTTTAATTAGTGATTGGTCTTAATTCTTATATTGCATTATGTTACGTAACAATTTTTTATTGTATTCTTTTTAAAGTTTTTTTTTTCTTCGTACAATTAGTTCTCTAGTGGAACTTATATTATGTTTTTATTTCCAATAATTAATCTAATATAATATGTTCTCTATAAGACCATTTATATTAAGTTTATTATTATATTGAAAACACATTATTCTTGTTATAAACTATTATTGTGTTTTCCTGAAATTATATCCTTAGTTGTTATGTTAATTTTTAGATAAGGATAGTCATATTTATTTATGTCCTTTTTTATTATTGATAAGTTTGATTTAAACTATATTATTCTTTCCTAATGTAATCTAACGTATGGTGTTCTAGTTTTTATGAAAATTGTGTACCGTTGTATTCATGTTGTATTCCGTATTCATTTCCATGCAACATAGCTTTGTCTCAGCTTTTTGCTTTTGGAGCCATGTTATTAAAGAATTCTACTATCTATATATACATAGGACCAGCGGCGGACTAAGTTCTCTTTGGTAGCATTTGGATATTAGAATTTAGGAAAACAGATGTGGATTTGAGTGCATATGCAAGTCATTTCTATGATTTAGAGTACATAAAGGGTTAGAAGTTAGAACTATAAGAAGTTAAGATGAGAGGACAGTTAGGTTTCTGCCAGTCTTTAGAACATCCAGAAACTCTTGTCAGTAACCATTTGTGTTTTGACCCATATATTTAAATTAAATTAGCCTGTGCAACAGTGTAAGAAAATATAAATCTGTAAAAGAATAAAATAAATTTTTATTACTTTTTTTAGGCTATTCCATTGTCCTGATTTCGTGGTTAGGTTGTTGTATTAAACATTATTATGTGTCTTGAATCCAAAACCAGAAGAAACTGATTTGTTTGTCAGTAACAAGCCTGTGGTTCAGAGGAAAGTTGTATTCTACCTTTTATCATATTTGCACATGACATCCATCTATAAATAAATTTTGTTTATTCAGTTTTATTACCCCAAATGTGTTATTCATTGCATAGTACAATGAAAAACCAAGCCGTGTTGGTCTCACTGCTGGCAGCTGACTAGGGTTCACATTCATGTGTTTTGTGTGTGACCTGCTCTCCGTTATCGGGAAAGAAGCTATAATAACAAATGAAATGATCACAAAACTGTGAAGCAATGCCACTACTATCTTTACCCATCTCCTTGCCAAGGTGGAAAGCAAATATATCAAGTTCTGATAATGGATGGAAAAAAGCAGAGGAAGTTTAGTGAAACCTTTTATAGTAATAGGATGATATTGTATATAATGTGGTTTATTGGGGAAAATGTACTGACAATCCACTGGCCATTTGTATAATTTTGAGAATATATTTTGCATTTCTTCAACTATTTAGCTGTCAATCCTGTGCAATGGTGGTTTTCTTTTTCTTCACTTGTGTAACAGCTACGCTCTGGATTAGTATCACATTCTTTGAATTCATATATTGCAATACTTAGCTATAGGTTTAATTTATATAATTTCTGACCTTTTAAATTTTGTATGTAACACAGTGCAAAAGAGAAGGTTTTCTACAAAGGATTAAAGATGAAGAAGGTGAAGGATGTAACATTTATGGATTCTTGGAAGTTAATAAGGTGGCAGGCAATTTCCATTTTGCACCAGGGAAAAGCTTCCATCAATCAGGTGTCCATGTTCATGATCTGCTGACGTTCCAAATGGATTCTTTCAATGTATGTCATGCATCCTATTCCTGGTTCTGCTGTGTCTTTAAGGAGTTCATTATGCATATGTCTTGTTTTCGTAGAAAATGAAATAATGAAATCTCATTTGATTTACCATATTATTTCCTCTCCCTTTTTATCGTACTTTATTGCATCATCCATCTGAACAAAGCATGCTATGTGTGATACAGATAAGTCACAAGATCAATAAATTAGCTTTTGGAGACTATTTCCCTGGTGTTGTGAATCCTCTTGATGGGTAATCTATGCTTCCTTCTTTTTTACTCCTAATCCCATGTACCCATTCATTCAGTCTACTGATATTTTTAGTTTCTGGCTATTAATATATGCATGGTTTATTTGATTGATGCACTAATCTATGCTTTTCCATCTTTCAGTGTGCAATGGTCGCAAGAAGCACCAAGTGGGATGTACCAGTATTTTATCAAGGTTAGTCCAATGACTTTTCTTGTTAGCGATTTCATAGCATCTTTTTATGAACATGGATCCTAATAATGGAAGTTGAAAGGATAATTATTTGTTCGTCTTATTTGTAATTTATAACTATTAACTCCCAACTATTATTCTAATGTTGAATTGTGCTCTAGAAGGAAGAAGCACAACTGCACAAATGAGCCACTGTCCCTTGAAGGGACCTTTTCCATGATAAGACTCATGGTTTGAAGTTTTGGCTATGTGAACTTTACAACTTCTATGTTATAATCAGTTCATACACAAGTTGAGTAATAAATAAAACTCAAAAAAGCTAATTCATACTCTATCATGTACATGCATGCACTCATATTAGCTTTTATAAATGTATACTAGTAGAGGAGGACATAAGGATCTAAAAAGGATGTTGAACTTCACTCCAAGCCAAAAGCCAAAGCTTTGTAGTACTAGTATATCCAGTGGTCATCAACTCCACATTCTCTCAGTATGGGATATTTTAATACTCCCCACCCCCACGTGCTGACTGGACATAACAAAACATGCCTTGCATATGGATTGGGAATTAAAAAGGAAGGAAATAAATGGTCACATATGCCCAAACCAAACCAACTTACTGTTCTTTACACTCATTTTCAGTTAACCTGAGTGCAAATTAATACTTCACTGTTTTTACATGCTTTGCTGATTAGTGCCTTATTCTTGGGAGCATAGCTCTTAGCTCTTGATATTGTTACCTCAGTGGTTGTACACACATGTATTTGGCAGGGGATGGTTATGTAGCTTTAGCTTTTGATCATTCATCTTTTCAATTTTGACTATCTTTTCGATTTTTTATTTTTATTGTTTGTGAAAGAGTAACATAAGTTTTAACAGAGCAACATAATTATTACTACTCGAGGTTTGCCTGACCTTGATACTGGATTATTAAATTTTATCTGTAAGTCTGCTGAGACCCACACTTCCCATGCTTGCTCACTCATTTAAAACACCACCGTTACCCTTTTTTCCAATACATATCTACTGTTTCTGCTTAACTATATGAGCTTCCTGATAAGAAAGGAAGTATATTAAATATTTGCATCAAGTTCTTTGCTGGAAATGGTTGCTGTTTATTGTTCTCGGTTACCTTATGTTGTTTGGTTTCCTTTGAACATTCATTTCCTGGGGCATTAAATAGTTATTTTTAAGGTATTGTGGTTTTGCACAGCGGAAGTATATTAATGGATGACTTAAGTCAGTCCAATAGATTAGTAACAGATGTAATAATGAGCTATCATTATACAGCTTAGGAAGTGCTATTCATCAAGAATTTACAGAAATTTACTCCGGTATGCAGGTTGTGCCTACTGTGTACACAGATGTGAAGGGGAACACTATCCAGTCAAATCAGGTGCAAAGCGACTCCGTAGAAGTCAATTTCTGATTTTTATTGGTGCATTTTGCTTAACGTTATGTAACACTGATTTTTTTCGCAGTTCTCAGTAACTGAACATTTTAGGGGTGCTGATGTAGGCCGGCTTCAGTCCCTTCCTGGAGTTTTCTTCTTCTATGATCTTTCACCAATCAAGGTAGGTTTCTGCTGCCTATGTTAAATTGTTATTGGTAAAATTCATTCTGATGTACACACTTATATGTATAAAAGAAAAAGGATCTGTGTTTGTTGCAAGAAGATTGATTTTTCCCCATCAGCCCTTGATATTGCTTACTTACATCTGATATGTACGCTTTCAGGTGACTTTCACAGAGGAACATGTCTCATTCCTACACTTCCTAACAAATGTGTGCGCTATAATTGGAGGTAATGCAACACAACCAAGCTTTAAACATAAAACATAGTGATGATGCATAAAATATTTGACCATTCTTTGTCCAATCCTGTATCTACATTTGTACTTGGGGAACACTCCATCCACCACTTTCACCAAGTTTGAATAGTAAAAGATGTCTGAGAGCATCCCACGGAGTCCCCGGATGAATCCAGATGGAACATATACTGAATGATGACCCTGGACAAGCAAACTCTCTAAGGGGAGAAGATACACACCCATGCGGCCTTGACACACGGCCGTGTAACCTCTTCGACTATCGAAGGTTCTCTCAGTAACCAAAAGGGTCACAGGTGTTTGTGCCCTTGGCATACGCCCTTGCAACCTCTTCGACTCCCAAAAAACACTTCCTTGCGTCCCCCATACTAAGCCTTTGGTTCAAAGGCCCCATGAGCTCCCTAGGTTGTTTAGAAGCTCCAAAGACGATTAGATTAGAGGGCTCCCCCTCCCATCTGTAGGAATCATACCTTGGGAGTCTTCCTTGAGAACTCTTCTTGGAAGTCTTCCTTGGGACCTTCTCTAGGTACCTTCATGGGGGCTTACCCAACACTGCTCTCCCCAATGAAGCTCTCCTCAGTGCTTTCATCCTTCTATGTTGCACTGAGATTGAGGAGCTCCTATGGGCTCCAAAGTTACTTCTAAGTACCAAATGAGACCAAGAGCTCAAGGGAGCTTCTCCAACCACGCTCAAAGACAAGAAATCAGAGGAACAAAGGACCCTCCTCATACTCCCCCTGAGATCACGCTCTGGTGCTCTCTGAGGACTCAACAACACCACACTACACCTGAATAGTATGTGTCAGTTTCACGTTAACCTAACTTCAAATTAAACAGGTTGAGCCTTGCTTTCACCAACATGAATCCCTTGTGATTATGCGACACAAACATGCCTAATCATTTCCATTCTAGAATAGTACCTAAGATCCCATGACATCAATCTTTCTTTACTGCTATGCTTGATTTACAAGTGTCCTTTGAAGGTTGTAATTGTATGCAAAACTGCTGTTTGGTTGCTGTTTTCAGGTATTTTCACAGTTTCGGGAATAGTAGATTCTTTCATATACCATGGTCAAAAAGCAATCCAGAAAAAGATGGAAATCGGCAAGTTTAGTTGATATATAGTGGCTCGAAAATGTTTCTCCTCTGGTGTACGCTGGCTGAAAATATAGGTTTTCTGAAGAGAAATCAAGTGAAGAAGAGATTTTCAGGAGGGACTCTATCTACTGTTGGGTTCACCTTCTTCCTTGGTCACACCTAACATTTTGTCTTTATATTAGTTTGGTTGATGGCTTGTATTGATAATTTTACATTATATATGTTTACGTTCAAATCATAACAGTTAGTAACTTATCTGTTGATGTGAATATTTGGAAGTTAGAAAAAGATTATTGTCTTTAATTTAATTGGTAAACAGAAATTTCAGGATTACAAATGTTTGGGGAGATCAAATAAATTTTATTTTATTTCCTCTTCTTCACATTAAATTGATGTTGCACAGATTATTTTGAATCTGTGTAGGTGTGTGTGTTTTCTTGAGGATATTTGACATACTTGTTGGGAACTTTCTCTATTCTATACTTGAAGCTATTTTTTCATATCCTCCTTGCAAATGCAGTTCAAGTGCATATGCCCACAAGTATTGTATCCTATTATTTGTACACCGTAGTCGTTATACCAGACCTCATCAGCGATGTCTAATCGCGGATGACAATCTCATTTCCAATGAACTACATCACTTCATTATCAAGGAACGAACAACATCAGCCATCATAAAACTTGACTTCTAACAAGCTTTCGACAATGTAGATTGGAGCTTTATTGATATTCGCCTTTTCTCGATGAATTTCTTCCAAAATGGCTTAGACTCTTCCGTCTCATAATTAATGAATAGTTCAAAAGAATTTACCATAAGCCAATGGACTACGTAAGATTTTACTTTCTCACTTAAAGCAAGTGGGCATTCAATGGCAAAAAGGAAAAAACTCTCCAAAGTTTGGAACTCATTGTGAATTACTCCTTTCTAGTGAAAGTTTGTTCTTTTTTCAATTTTTGGTATTTTATGTTGTAGAAAAGAAAAGTACAACTATTTGATATTGTTGGTTTTTGAATAGTAATATTATCATTTGTTTGTACATGTTGTTTTTATTTTATATCGATTTATCCACCATTTATCTTATCTCATCTTATCTTATCTTATTACTTTTCTCATGATTTTTCATTATTTTTGTAATGTTTTTAGGTGATTTGGACTATATGTGCATATATGTTAAACTCTCATGTTTTTGACATTTTTTTGTCACATTTACTCATTATTACTTGAATATTTTGATCGTGTGCGTGTTTTAGTTCTTATATTTTCAGGTACCACACGTTACATGTCAAGGAAAGCATCAAAAACAAATCGGGGGTACTCAGGGAGCCAAGGAGGTATAATGCTTGCTATTTTGGTAGATCTTTGGACAGTAAACCAGTATTTTCAAAACCTAAATGATTTCTAATGAAGTTGGAGTCTTCACAAGTTTTGTAGATGACTTATAAATATTTCCAACGAGTATTCAGGTTTATTATTCCGAAATCATTTAGGCATTCAAAGGTCTATAACAAGACAGTCCTGAAGCTGGTTTGGTAGACCCTTGGAAGGTAAATCAATATTTTCACAACCTAAATGATTTGTTTTCAAGTTGAAGTATCACAATATTTGTAAAGGACTTCTCAAGTTTTCCAACGAGTGGTTGCATGCCTCATTCCGATATCATTTAGGCACTCAAAGGTCCAGTACAAGACAGTCTTGATGCATAGTCACGACTACATAAGTGGCAGGTACAGTCGTGACTCTATTGGTTCGATGTGTTTTTTTTATTTGTTTCGGAAATTTGTATAAATACTCTCTTGGGTCCGATATTTAGAAATATGTTGAGTGTTTTGGAGAGTTTCTCAGCCCCATTTGTTAGGTTTAGGTTTTAGAGAGAGAAAGTAGACATAGATTGAGTTTTGGAGTTTGGAGAAGAAAAAAGCTTGAAGAAGCAAGAATTCCCTCCCTTGAAGCTTTGTGGTTATTGTAATCTCTCTACTTTGTGCCTCAAAATATGAGATTTATCATAGATTTGAAATGAGAATGATGTTTATGAGTTTATTTGCATGTGTATTTGATTTCTCTTCATCTATGTCTAGCTAAATCTCTTGTGTGTGAATTGTGAGACCTAGAAATGGTGATTATTGGTTGAATTAATTTGATTGTTTATGAGTAATTGTTCTTGGGTATTTCTTTGGAATTAATTGATTTTAGGTGTTAGTCATGAAATACCATCATTTATATTTAGTGATTTTGCAAGTTTTTGGGACTAAGTTCTCTTTGGTAGCATTTTGGATATTAGAATTTAGGAAAACAAATGTGTTGAGTCCATATGTAAGTCATTTCTATGATTTAGAGTACATAAAGGGTTAGAAGTTAGAACTATAAGAAGTTAAGATGAGAGGACAATTAGATTTCTGCTAGTTTTTAGAACATTCCAGAAACTCTTATCAGCCACTATTCGTGTTTTGACTCATAT
>JAYMSZ010001509.1:0-14149 GCA_036897665.1 Pelargonium citronellum | reverse complement strand
CGGATGGGCTGGTTTGGCCCGCGGGCCAACAACCCATTTAACAGGTCTAGACATAAATGAGACAACATGTGTACGCGTAGGCCCGGCCCGGCCCACAATCATCATAATCATCATGTTATGCATGTCTTTGAGCCGATGTTGTGTTGTGTTGTAGTGTGAAATATAAACTTTGCTTCCTAAAGCACACTGTGTTCAGTTTAGCAACACCTTTATGGTTCAACTTTTCTTTTTGGTGTCATTTAGCAATGCAATTGCAACCCATATTGTTGGGAAGGAAGAAAAAGCTGCCAAGGGCATAACCCACAAGTCATGAAGGGAAGAGACCGGCTATAATCGTTGAATATACACCGACTTGAGCGTTAGAGGGGCTTTCATTAATCTAACATCCTTGACATGGAGACGGAGAAAAGAGATGTCTCGCATATGATATCACCTACTAGGTTTGTCTATCAACAATCCATAGTGAGTCCACACCACAACCCACAAATATAATTTTTGCTTCAAAGTCTCATACCTTAGATGATAGGCTCATGTTTTACACGTACATTATTTCCATACATTTATTCGTGAGCTAGTAGATATTTATTAGTGAATTTAATTTACAACCATATATCATTGCCCAAACACAATTTGTAACCAAGACAGATCATCCTAAATAGGCAAAAATTCAATTTCCAAACATTTACAGACAAATTTCTACACATTTGTAGTGCAAAAGAGGGTAAAATACATGTACCCTTTGCTACATGAATCATCAATATCCCTTATTTTTATCTTCTTTTTTTAAGATTGTGACAATCATGCCCATCTTCACATGATTTCAGATGGTAAATTCAAAACGAACAAACATCACATATGCCATGGAAATAGACAATAGTAATTTCATGGCATCAATATTCATTATCATATATTGTCAAGCATTGGCCAAATTACAACAAAGATCTAATTTGAAGCAAGTAAAATACAAGAAAGAAATTAGAGGTACCGACCTGCTGGAATCGAACCAGCAACCAAAGGAATTGGCAACAACAGCAATAGAGCATGATTGCCAACCCTTCACTCTACCATTTGAGCTAAGGTCGGATAAGACTTGTCAACAAAACACGGCTTTTAAAATGCATGTGTGCCTTGTTTAGATGGGAGAGCAAATTATTGTTATTACAATTATAGTACTTGTGCTTTTATTTGCCAAGCATAAGCAAAACCCCTTGACATTGAAGTCAAGACTCAAACATGTACCACCCATCACATATCCTTTCTTTCGATTGCTCCAACAAGGATGGCTGCTTCCTATTCCTTAATTTCTCTTCTTTATTTATTTCTTAATATTACTCTCAAAACGACCTAGTCTTGAATAAGTGATTGGAAAGAATATTAAAACTTATGGAGGTGAGTCAACTTCTTTATTGTTAGATCGGTCAGAGCACAAAACGACATAGTTTTAAATAAGTGGTTGTAATAGATATTACAACTACATGGTATTAACGGAAGAAAAACATACTCTACACATTCCTCCTGCATGAAATCAATCAGTCAAAAATATATAGTTTTGATTTTCATTTATTCCACGTCAAAATATATAGTTTGACTCATCTAACTTTATAAGTTGACTCACCTTCATTTTACTATAATTAATGTGGGCATAGGCCGAATACCAAACTACCGTTAAATTTTGCTCCATCTCCGAAATTCTCTACTGATACATTGAGTGCCAAAGTGATTTAACTTCACATTCTTTCGATGCGTAGTACAATCACGTAAGAAAAACAATATATTTTCCATCCGTGGAATGATCAATATAATGATATTATGACACTTGGCGCGTATGGATAAAACTTAAATTGACATGTTCTTATTAGGTTTGACAAAAATTATTTATTCTCTTCGTAACTAGATACACTTCCAATTTTTGTCATCTAGTCATGTTTTAATCCTTCCAAATAGGATTCTAAATTCCTAATGACAAACAAGTGGCTAAAAACAACACTTGCATGACATCTCCTAGAGTCCAAGTCTAACCATGCTAACAATTTTTATTGAAAAAATTGATATCACAAATAAATCAATTTTAGCTAAAATTATTTTTTTATTTAGATACATTGTACAACACAATTTTGATATTTTATTAGTACAAAATAAGCATATGACTAGTTCACTTTGTTTCATGAACTTTTTATCCTATGTCCATTTGATTAGCGTAAATGTTCATAACTTAGTTCAAAAATATTATTGGTAATTTATAATTGTTTGTTTTAAGACGACAACACACTTGTTTTGAAACGCACAAACGTCTTTGTGTGTGCAGAAACAAGTACAATGTGGAAGATATTTTGCTTGATACCAAGCACTACAAGAAGCCTCTTGTGTTTTCTCATTCTCTCCCAACTGTAGCTGCGGAGTAGAACCAATTTCTTACTAGTTGTCCTTAGTAAAATGGGTATCAATTTGAGTTGCACTAAAACTTTGTAATTTTAAGTCACTGACTCAATTAATATACTAAGAATTCATGCCTTCTCTCTCTGGAACGATTATACTGACCCTTAGCTTGCTTCTTTTGGCGCTGGTGGCTTGGTTGGGCGGCCGGAAAATGGAGGTATCCCGTAAGAGACTGCGACAACTTCAGAGGATGAAAATGACAGTAAAAGATATGTCATACTTCAAAACTCCGTAGTCTTGACAAATTTAGTTCCATCAACTCTTCTAAATTGAGTTTCTTGAAATCGATATAAGCTTATACCAGTTAATACCCATTTTACTCGTACGACATCTTAATCTTTAAAAAGAAAATGGATTTATTTATTTAACTATTAGTGAATAATTGGAGGTTCTAATCACTAAAAGGAGCCAATGGACTTGTGGCGCTATTAAGCAGCAACCTGCAATGACAATATAAAGAACACATGAAAATATAGCAGAGGATACATACCAGAAAGAAACTGTGAGTCTGGAAGGGCCAACCAAGCAGCCAAATCTGTGGTCAATCTACTCCTAAGGCATTTCTGGCTCGTCTCCTCCTGCATGAACCAAAAACAGACTATCGGAATGGGAAGGAAATGTTTATTAAAAGACAAACAAAAGCTCTGTAATCTATGTCTATCCATACAACTTGACAATAATTTGACACAAAATCAACACTAGTCCAAGTAATTCCTGTGAACTTGGTTTCTGACACTTCTTTCTCCCAACTAAAACCATTACTTTTGCGAAACCAGACACTAATACTAATTGTTTGCTGAGATGCACGAATCATAACCGACATCATATTCCATGATCGGACCAGATTGGTCTTCTCTGCTCATAGCCTTTTATTAGAAAAGAACATAACCCGTCAAATTCACCATTTCCTGCCACTTATGTTCTTTTAATGACTACATATTTACCTGATCAAGCAACAATCATACAAGTTCAGATTCAAATTCATCATTAAGCATAGATCATATGAGATCCATTATACCATGACCCACCCTGATGGAGCAGTGATTATTATAATTTCTACTTAAGGCCCTCACTATGCAGTTGATTGCTGAGCAACGGCTGCAGTCTGATGTGACAACTTGTGAAGTTGAGCTATCATTCGTCAGCCTTCAAGATGGCCGATAAAGAAATGGACGTCTAAATAATCATTGACCATATAGTACACACTAACAATCAAAGCCCAAGACCATTCGTAAATTCGATTTGGCATTTTGGACAAGTATGAACATCATTTTCCAGACTTCTTCAATTCCTCCTGCTCCGAAACAAGAAAAAACGAGCCACATTGAGTAGTGTGGGGGAGGAATGATATCGATATACTAAAACTTTTACCGGCAAAAAAATCCAAACAATTTCATCACCATTTCTACTCCATTTTATTTGATAGACATAATGCATGTTTGTACAAAATCTTAATATTCCAAAAATGTCATGTAAGCAAGAAAAAATGAATTTATTTACAGTTTCTAAGAGAAGAAACTCATCTGCACCAGGAGCTATCTACAAGAATGCACATGAGGTCAGTAATTCATCCTTGAAAGGTGGCAAAAATGTCATCTCAATGCAAAAACACCAACATGATCACATCATCCCAAAATTGACAATTCTGGTCCATAACCTGAAAAAGAGATCAAATTTGCATCAATGCCCACAAAGCCATAGCTCATCCAAGAGATTGTTAAATCTCTGTCCAAAAATTGACAAGCCACATAGCACAATGTTCCACTGTCCATTAGAGAAGCATTTACCAACAATGCAATGAACATAAATGAAGATATCATCCATTATCTACTGGATCAATCTAACCTATTTCATAAAGGAATTTTAACATTCCAGGGTTGGAAGAAGAGGGACGCTGCCATCATGCAACATTACCAACATTGCGGTAAACTCTGAATGCTAACCTTTCAACCACAAGAACTCACGAGAGCCATTTAAGTGATGGTGATAGTATTTCTAAAGTTGTGTCCACGGAATCAAGTGGCAGGAATGAATTATCAACTTTCACTTTCTTAGAATTCACACATTCATTTATCGCAGAAGAACACTAACATAGAAATACAATGACAGTAACAGGATGAGGTAACTCCAAACACAATGTTGTCCTCCTTAGATTTGAAGTCACAAAGTATCATATTACTGTTGTGTTCAGCAGATTTATATAATAATTAAATTCCACGTATATGAAACTGCGTTGACATAGAATGGTGGAAATACCAAGATACTAACAGGATGAAGTCACGACTCCAATTACAGAGTTGTCTTGCATTGAAGATTGCAGGAACAAAATATTATTAACGTCATATGGAGTTTCCAGAATCATCTAACCTAGACGGCTTTCAACTAATGTAAGCAATGATGAATCCCATGGATCAAATTTTCTAAACTTGGTCTAATATATGAGTTAAAAGAGAAGCCATAGATCCTTAAAAAGACAAAACAAAAAGTGAGCTTTGTTTTCACATCTCAGAGATTAGAGACGTACATTTGATGATTAATAACCCTTCCAAAGAACTCTGCTGCAACTCATTCATCTCGAGATTTTAAATCACTATATCTGGCGAACACTTTAGCGAACAGACATTCGGATACCAAAATAATCTTGAAATTAGGAAGATTAGCAATTCAATGCACATCTTAATTCAACGATCCACGACACCTGATCAAGAGAATCATTAATTAGAACAAAGATAGCCCACACATTAACATTTCAGGAGTGAATTTCAAGCGAGCACTGTATTTATCAGACTAATTCCCAATGCAAGTCAAAATTCACAATATTACTCTTGCTAAAATTATATCCATACTTACTTTTTAGCACCACAAAAGCAGGGAATCTTGTTCAACTCCAAAGGAAACTTGTAATTGTAAGTAATTTCTTCACCAACGGCAATGTGCCGTTTTGCATAAATAAAAATTTTCTTTTGACCTTCAACACTTATAACCTTGGTGTAGCAATTTGGCTGCAAAACCAATTAATTCATATAATATGACCTACCAACAAAATAATTCAACTCCAAACTGAAAACATAGATTTCTATATTATTTATTCACCTACCTCACATGAATGGTTTATAAATCTAGCAATACCTCCACGTTTTGTAGCATCAACCTACACATATAAAAGCAGTTACCAACTAGAAAGCCATTGTGTCAATAATATCTTGGAACTTCCAACAAAAAATAATAGCAAAATGCCAATCACAACAGTAACAGAGTAAAAAGATGAAACAACCAAATTTGGTAAACCTCAAAACCATCGAATAAAGTCAATCTAGGTCTCAAGTCCTAACCAACCAGCATAGTCAAGATGGCAACATTTTATGGAAATTCTATCACATTTTATGTCTAAAATATAAAAGAGAAATGGAACTAACTTACTACAAACATGTCTAGTATAACAAGTAAATCACAAAATATCACTTTTGACATATTAAACAGATGCAGGGTTAAATATACACAACGAATTAGTCTGTTTAGGCAGGAAATTCGCAATAAACATTTCTTGCTCAATGAAAAGTTATCAGAATCAATAGTAAACCCACAGAGAGAATTCCAGACCAGCAAACAGAAGGGAAATGAGAGTTCAAGTTTTTAGAAAACTAAAGTCATCTTCCTTCTTTCAAAGGAATTTTATGGTTCACATATGTTAAAGGGTGTGTCTAAACCTCATTTTCAAATTGCCTTATAATGCAACCATATTTACAAAATGCATAAAGGTACTTCCAAACAAAGATAAGCTAAATCCAAATAAGGCATATGTACTAACCACATAACCATCATCAAGCCTAAAAAGATAACTGCTTCCAATGCCCATCTTCTCATATTGGCGTTCACGTATATCAGATACCTGTAAAATACATAAACAAAATTAGAGGAAAACCTTGACACAAGAAAAAGACAAACAAATATATATATAAGTAATGAAAGTGAACATGACACTAGGAGAATGAAATATAGTTATATTTAACACTGAAACATACTGCAATAACTAATTGACAGATAAACTCAAATTACCCTGAGACGAATCAATTCCCCAACATATTCAATGACAAAATCCTCTGCTTCAATTGGCTCCAGCGCAACAAGACCCCAATCATGTATCTTGCTCCGTTGAAAACGTAAACGTTTTTTTCTTGCCTAACAAGTCCAAGTAAATAATATTATATTTAAAATTAACAAAAAATAAAAATCTTTGTTTTCTCTTACCTTAAACTGTGTAGCTTTCAAAAGTTCAACACCCTCGGCGGCAGCAAGAAGATTGCGCATCTTCACCCTGTTTGTTCTTGCAGAAAGACCTTTGCTATTTGACAACTGAGATGGAATAATCTCAGCACCTGACAACCTTGCACGACTGTACTGAATTCCCCTCACACGAGCTCTTTCCGTAGGGCTTGCGTTAAGTGACCATGCATGCCACTCCCAGCCATTAATAGAACACCGAGCACATCCATTGGATTTAGGACAGCGATTTGACGTCCTGGGTTTACTAGACTTTGTCCTTTGCACTGTATCTGGTCTGCAGGTTCCTTGCTTGGTAGCACCATTTACTACTTTCGTTATCTTTGTGGGATGTGATGACTGATCATTGTCATTATCCACTAAGCGCTTTCTTTTGGGCTTCGACACCTTTGATGCTAAACAAAATAAAAGAAATAAATAACATAAGTACAAATAATGCATAGACTTTGAACAAGCATCAGTTTATTGTCACAAACAGTGAAACATAAATTATTTTTTTTTGGGATGTGACTAATCACAAATAAAAGAGCTTACATTTGAACATATTTATGGACATTTCATCAGCAAGCTTAACCTCTGTTCCAACATCATTGTTATTGCTATCATTAACCTTCTGAACAACATTATCATCCAGGATAAACGTTGAAACCTTCTCACTAGCGCACTTGATAACTTCGTTTGTGACCCTGGAATCTGGTTAATAATCATCAATCACTATTATCATAATAGTTTATAATCATCAAGTTAATAGTCATGAACACTGTTTCTAGATGAAAATAACAAAAGAAACATAAAATTATACTGACATTTTGACATCTTTTTGGACCTATCACCAGTACGCTTTCTCTTAATTCCAACACTGCTATCGATATTCGAAATCTTCTCACTAACATTACTGTCCACAGGAAATGCTAAAACCTTCTCTCTGGTAGGTTTCATGACAGCTTTTATCGCCTTCGTATCGGAGTCTGTCTCTCGGCTAGATCTCATGACAGCTTTTATCACCTTAGTCTCAGAGTCTGTCTCTCTGCTAGATTTTATGAAATCTTTTGTCACCTTGGCATCAGAACCCTTCTCTCTACCAGAAATAATTGCTTTTTTTGTCACCCTGGTATCAGAGTTCTTCCCTTTGCTAGATTTTATGACATCTTTTGTCCCCTTAGCACCTGAATGCTTCTCTTTGCTTGATTTCATGACATCCTTTGTCACCTTGACATCTAATTAATAAGTGTTAACCAGATTAGCAGGAAAAAATGTTTATAACAGCCTAATTCCAAAATTAGTGTCATTATTAAGTAATTGGTTAAAGCACATACTTGCAACGGTTCGTGCAGCCTTAATCAATTCTTTACAACTTCGTTTCCTAGAAGATGAGTTATCAGTGGACAAGCTCTTCTTGACAACACCAAGAGAAGACCTCAACCTAAGAGATGATTCACTTCGGGATTTGTTTGACCCAACATTTTCAGGAATCACAGTCACAACTTCATCACCCTCAAGCAAATCTTGAGAAGGATCCTGTTTCTTAGATTTGCACTTAGATTTACTCTCTAATCCGGTGCCACCTGAAATTACAGACAGAGAAGATCCCAATTTCCGTAATGACTTTTTCTTGCGGTGATACGTATGCTCAGAAGGGCCCAAACTAGGAGAATTTTTTGATGTATTCCTGTTTCCTTTAGGTGCATTAGATGCTCCAGCCTGAGACAAAAAAGGCAAGTATCACAGAAAGAATACACAATCGTTTCCTTCAGAACACCAAACAAAATAAGATATTAAAAAAAATGAGAACAAACTGAAGCAAAATTTACAGGTAACCAATATTTTGGCCACATATAAGAATTGAGTACCTCGCTGACATCACATTGTTTCTTTGTAGCATGCCATGATCTAAGAAAGTGATGAAGATCACTGTCAAGAACAGATGACTTCCACAACTTCAGCACATCATCATACAATTTCAGTCGGCACAGTGCCATGGCAACATATTCTACAATTTTAGGGATCTGCTCATCAGACCTAGATGGTTGGAATTTAGAAATATATGACGGGACAAGTGTAGTTCTCAGATTTCCTTCAAACCCTGGAGGTGGTGGCTCATCAGTTTCTGGGTCATCAACCACATCGTCTGCATGCATGCATGATTTCATAAACATACAAGCCAAAATTTTAGAAGGATCTTCAGATGCAGAAGAGCCAGAAGGTTTAATCACTTGTGGTGAAGTTTGACAGCTATCATATACAATCATATCTGCAGAAATGTCATATGAATTTTTCCTAATATCATCCCGCGTTTCGAATGAGCGACATTTGCTGGTATGAGAATCATGAATGGCAGAATCAAGAGCATCCTGCAACAACAAATAATTAATAAATAAAATAAAATAAAATAAAAAGTTTCCTCAGCATATTGAAGATGAACAATATATGAATGCAATTAATGACAGAAGTTGATCTCAGTTTATTTTCAATTTCAATTTACCTCATGCAACGTTTCACATTCTGAAGAATCAACTAATTTCCTAACTTCCTCCTCAATCGAACTTTGAGCATACTCAACTAAAGAAATCTTTGCAGACAAATGGAGCTCATTTTCTACATCTTCTAGTATGTCTACCATGTTATCATCTACTTCACCAGTTAATAACAGACACTTCGGATCAGATGAATTTGCTGTTGCTGGAGAAGATGTAGACAGAATGGATAACTGACCGTGAACATCCAATCCAGTTTTCAATGGCTCAAAACCAGGTGGGCAGTCAACATCAGAATCAGACTCTTCGTGAGGCAACATCTGTCAAAGAATTAGAGAATACTTAGAATATATGCAACAACAGCAACAGTAGCAGCATAACAATCTAGGAGCATACTTACAGTTTCACCAGGCAAATTTTCATCATTTATAAGTAAGTCTCTGTACTCAATAGCAGGCACCATATTCATGGAGTGACCAGACCAAAGCTTCCCCTTTCTCCAGACAGAACAGCAATCTGCTATAGTATCGTAAAAGACTGCATTCCAAGCAACTTGCATAGAATAATCAAGAAGCATCCTACACAGAACTGCATGGGATCCCCAAAAGTTTTCAATGCTTCCAACAGATTTGGTTTTCATCAGTGATTGTGCAGGAATTTCAACAGCACTAATTATCTGATCAGACAGACAGTGGGAGACAACTGCCTCACCCCCAGTAGAAGCAGAGTTCTTCATATCAACAGCAATTTCAGACTGTTAAAGCACAACACAACAAATGCATCATAAGGCTATATATGTTGTATCATCACTAATTTCCTTGAAATTTAGTTATCTTACCGCTTTTCCGTCCAGTGAACACAGTTCAGGAGCCTGATTAACTGACTCAAGCTTAAGATGTCTTTGAGCTTTCCTCGACGTAAAAAATTCTGCAGTGACATTTCTGATGATCTCATCAAGCACAACTCTGCGAGCTGATCTCATGATTCCAAAGTGCAGTGCAGAAGAGACATCTTCTGATACTTCAGATATGAAATTTGGGAAAGATCCAGCCTCATTGCTTTTCGCATCATTTGTGTAGGCAGTTTCAGTTCCCTTTGTCCTCCACGCATCTATGACAGATAACAACATCAGGGGTCTGAACTTGTTTTCTGCATGGTATACCTGCAAATTTAATTCAATGATAGCTTAGAAACCGAATAGCCCAAGTACCACAAAAGAAGTCTGGCTTGCAAATTTATAGCTAAGTACATTAATTACTCCCTCCGTCCCAAAATGAGTGTCCTGCATGTCTAAATTTTTGTCCCAAAATGAGTGTCCTATTTTTATTTTTAGGTTATTATATTATTGTTTTTCTCATATTACCCTTATCACTTATGAACTGCACATGAGCAAATCTGAACTGCACATGGGGTGTAGGGGAAAAAATGAGGGTAATATTGGAAGCACATTAAATTATTTGGTAATCCTTAATTTTTGCAAAAAAATGGAAACAGGACACTCATTTTGGGACGGAGGGAGTACATCACAATGTCTCTAAGAACGATATAATCATTTTTCAAATCCAGATATTAAGAAAATAAACAGATCAAAAGAAATGTGATAAAATAAGCTATAATATGCACTGATTATGGGATATTTTCTGAAGCCAATGTTCCATACTAGCAAAGATATTAACATTGGGGATCCATACTGAGATGCTCTGAACAAGTATGACGACCGCTGCAATAAGCACCAGTCATCTTCATCATAACATTATGCTTAAACGCCTTACCATTAATGAATCTTGAAGATATCCATAATGGTGCCAAGAATATAGCTCTAGAAGAGAATGTGGTCCATGTTTTCTACCCTCATTGTCTTCATACAACCAACAAGGCTCTTCACCTGACTGGAACATCAAATTAAGTGGAATATATAACAATCAATAGACTAATCATGTAAACCTCCCTTTGTAATTCATGTGGAGGCAAACACACCAAAACCACTTTGAAACTAAAACATAACAGTTAAACAGGATAGAATAATACAGGCAGTGGATCAGATGAACAATTAGCTGGTTCAGGGTTTGACATTAGCTGGTTGTTGCTGTGGCCATTGTAGTTGCTGTGTGAGTGTGATAATGGTTGTGAATCCGGATGAACAGGCACGGGCACAGCATACCCAACAAATCCTTCTTGTCTATGTGTAGTCATTTCAATAGTGCATGAGCTTAAACTATTTATATATGTGTTAACACCTGAGCCACTTGCACTGAGATATGCAAAACCAGTAGCGACGTGATCAGGAAACTGCTTGAAGTACTGCAACGGTACAGGGTTTATTACTGTCCCATTCACCACTGGATACACAGGAAGTTCGTGCGGCAAGAACCCAGAAGATAAACCCTCATATAACTGCTCCTTTATATAGGGACCACACATTTCCCCACGTTCATTAACATACATCCATCCACTCACAAGTCCAGGTGAGGCATACCCAGGGTAATTCTTCTCTGGGTACGAAGTTCCTGCTGTACTACAGGACTGAGAAATATTACCGCTATTTCCATTTGACTGACAGCTTATCTCTGTCACAGAATTAGAACGGACTTGTTCGTAAGAGTTGTGGAAGTTTGGAGAAACCGGAGCAGTGTTTGAGCATCTGGATTAGCAATACAAAACTCAATAAATAACACATGCAAAGCAACCAAGAGGTCTATAACTCCTTACAATTCATTTTAAGGAAAAATTAATCAGTAAACCAATGAAGAGAGGGAGAAGCTATGTAATACCCATCAAATGAACATTCTTCTCCACCAATATTTCCTATACAGATTTGTGAATCCAAATCCTGGCACTCAAAGTTCGAAACTTTAAGCCTCTTTCTAGCCACAATGGACTGGTAGAATTCATGGTGAAGAGCAACTGAGTCACAAACTTCAGCTTCGCCACTGTAAGCAGTTGAGGAAACCATGTTCCCCCACTTAACTTTCCTGTGTTAGGAGTAACAAACAGCAAAGCAGTTTTTGTCAGCAAAAGAACAGATATATACCGTTGAGCGATTCTACACCAAAAACATACAAGTATACAACTCAATAAGTAAAGCAAGGTAATGGAATAATCACTAAACACTTGCACAAGTCAATCAGCTACTGCAGGTAGAACCAACACTTCACAGACTTTCAGTTAGACCCACGTACATATGTAAAAGAAAGGAATGTTATCACCTGAAAATTGCTTATCCTGATTTTGATTTCAGATTTCAACAATTCCAAATTATTGAACTAATTAACATCTAAGATACAATTGATCGAGTACATTGAAGATCATGAACTCGATTCAAATGAAACGATTATCGAATGGTGTTAGAAACAAGGATGCGAACAACAGCGATATTGAATGCTAAATGCCAAAATCTCCGAAACTCTATAGTTTTTTTTTATAAAATCGATTAGGGAAACACAAAACGAGATCTGTGCGAATCCAGCTTGAAGACGATGATGCTTAATCGGAAGAGACGAGAGGAAAGAGATTGCAGGTTGCGACGTACCTGGTGTTTTCAGGTGGTGGGTGCGTTAGGGCATCGGAGAAAATTTTCGCCTCCTCTCTCAAGCCGTGAATAGAGTTTTGGATTTTACCTTTTGGGATGAGGATTGAAGAAGGACCTATGTGATATTTACTTCTTGGAGTAAACTTGTAATTTTGTAAATTTAATGGACCGATCTTTAAAAGTTTGATTTTTGATAAGACAGGTCGTATTATGGGAAAATTGTACATGTACCCCAAAATATGTTAATTCTATGCTATCACATCCCAAAATCATTCGTTCACGTTGCGTGACATCTATTGCTAACAAAGTTTAGGGAAATTACTGATGCACTAACTTTTTAATCGAGCGTTGCTTGGATTTTTTTTTTCTAACTTTTTTATTTGATTTTATTTTACTCGCCCTTTAGAGAATTTTTCATTTCATCAAATGACCAAAAATATATTTTTGGACCAACTCGAATTATATTCATATCAGTTAGATCCAATAATTTAATTGTATTCAATTAAAATTGTATTCAATTCATGAAAAGTTGTCAAAAATAAACTAAATATGGTTTGAAAAAATATAAATTCACCTATATGTTTTGTTCTTATAATTTATTTTTAATTTATAGTTGTTCTTTTTTCATAAATCAACGTAGCGTGATAGAAAAAATACTTCAATTAACTATTTGAGTGCAATTTATAAGAATAATTTCACTTTTTATCTAATTTATAAAAAAATAATTGTAGTTAAAAACATATTACTATTTATTGAATTGAGTTTATTTTTAACCATTGACATTAATATATGTAATAATTATTTAGTTTATTCATATATTTAAAATATGAAATGAGTTCGATAAACAAATGAAATGAACCTCATGAGAAACTGAATTAAAATTTCATGCTAATCAAATCAAAAATTAAAATTGTAGTTTTTGTTTGTTTTTTATTTTATTTTTCTTGTTGTGTATCATTTTTTATGATGATTCAAATAATACGTAGATAAAGTAAATAAAATATTACTCCCTCCGTTCCAAAATGAGTGTCCTGTTTGTCTAAATTTTTTGTCCAAAAATAAGTGTCCAGTTTCTATTTTTAGGTTATTATATTATTGTTTTTTCCATATTACCATTATCACTTATGCACTGCATATGGACAGCACATGGATGCACATGGGTGTAGATAAGAAAATGAGGGTAATATTTGAAACACATTAAATTATCTAGTAATCCTTAATTTTTGCAAAAAAAAATAGAAACAAGACACTTATTTTGGGACGGAGGGAGTACATAAAAATGATATATCCTGACAATAAAATTAGAAACACACAATAAAATAACAAAAAATCTAAAGAATGAAAAGAAGAAAGAAGGCCTTGTTTGTTAACTCAACTTGACCTCTGGTAAGTCACGGTAAGTGTCGGTAAGTAAGTGATGAAAACTTAA
>JAYMSZ010001508.1:0-14150 GCA_036897665.1 Pelargonium citronellum | reverse complement strand
AAGACGGCGGCTCAGCCCCTGAAGGTTGTGGCCAAGCCAAGGAGAGGTATGTTAATTCAATTGTTGTGAATTGTGATCTCTTTCAAAGTCATTATTAGTTACTGCCCTTTTAGAATTGCTCTGTTTATGCATATACAACTGTGAATGAGGTTTGTAAGTCAGCGGATTGGAGATGGTGAATTGCAGTGGTGTCGGTGGTGGTTTTGTTAATCTTTGAAGTGTGGGCTACGCAAGGGTGTTTTTTGACTTTTGGTAGGGGAGATTCCTTCAATTGGGTGTTTGGAATCTCAGTGGCATATGAGGCAGGGAGGGAGGATTGAAGGTGATGTGAACAACATGCCAAAACATTCTATTGTCTAGTTAAAACTAGCTATGCACAATTTTGATTTGTATTAGGCTAAATTGAATTGAGCTCAGTATTAGTTTGCAGGAATCAGGTTAGATTTGGATTCATACAATTTGATGTCCTCATCTCTTGTTTTGTCTGTGGATTGGAAGGGGACTATTGTATTACCATAAGATTTGTGGGAATAGTTTTTTTTTCATTATTGGTGGATTGGAAGGAGACTATTGTTATACCGTAAGGTTTGTGGGGTAGCTTTCTTTCTTTCTTTCTTTTCTTTATTGGTAGATTGGAAAGGGCTGTCTTCTTCAAATTTTGTCAGAAAATTAGTGTTTTGGGAAAACAGAATTAATATTGGTTGGTTTATAAGGGATAGCAATTAGTGATGCTGCATCCATGGCTCATTAGCAAAGATTCTAAGGTAAAAAAGAAAAAAGGAAAGAAGGGTAAGGTATTCTTTGGTTTAAGGAAATAGTTGAGTGGGTAATTAAGACTTTTTGTAGATAATGGCACTAGTAGAGCGTTGTAGTCTTGTAGAGAGGGAATACATTAGAGTACAGCTAGTGGTGACAGTGAAGTTTTTGTCTTTTGGTTGTATTCCCTTGTTCTTACTCCATTTAAGAGGTTAGTGATTTTATAACTTGACTTTTATAGCACATAAACCTCCCTACAAAAGCTGTCATATTCATTATTATTTCCTTTTTCCTAATCCAGTAATCCTAAGCTCTGTAGCATCTACTGTTGATCAATTTTATGTTTTTAATGTCCTATCCACAAGAACAAACCTAGAGAACTTATCTTCTATAAGATGGAGATCGAATAATCTGAACCCAAGTCCGGCGTAGTTGACATTCCTAGCTAGCTTGATACATTTAAGATGCTTATGTACTTATAAAGCCAATGTTTCCTTTTATTTGTATAATACGATTCACAGTTTGGAAATACTTTAGTCTTGGGTCTGGGAGAAAGCACTGTAGTACTACATACCCTCCAGGTATTATGATGGGTTACAGCAAACCTCAGCCCTGTGACTTAGGATGAACAACGTGTGAGACACGCGTACAGCATTGAAAACTTGAAAGTAACACTACTCCTCCCACCCCCACCCCCTAGCACAATGTTCAACACTTGCAAAGAACCCTACCCCCACACTTGTAATTTCTTTTCAATTCATAAATAGTTTATATGTTCATGCATGTGACTCACTCTTCGGCGCATCTCATTGTTGAACCGGTGGTCCCTCAACCCATCTTTGTTGTAGGTCAATAATTGTTCAAGTTTATAAGATGCCATTTGATTATATTACATTTTTTCACAACACCCTGCAAGAAATAGCTTCAAAGTCAGATGGTTGGTCTCTTTTGAACCTTTGCTTAGCTCCCTTTCTTTTTGGCGAGTTTGCAAATAAAACGATGAAGATTTTCTTTTGAATGAGCTGCATATGGTCCTTACTTCTACTAAAAATCATTGCTGCAAGGCATAAATGTGGCTATCTCATTGTTTACAGAAGCATATTGTTCTCAGAAAGCAGCAATAGTTTTATTTGTTCCTTCAACTTAATCAAGAACTGAAGTGAATCATTTTGCTTTAATTGGTTGTGCGGTACCTTGTTTTTATTTTATTTTTTATATCTGATTTATCTGTGTGATCACGAGCAGGAAAATTGTTGGAAGTAGCATGTCGTATGCTAGGGACTTTTGGACAGGATTCTCGATTTACCACTTGCCAATGAAAATCCCCCTATCCATTGGCTGGCAGACTTTACCGACAAGAAGTCAAAGGTTCCATTTCTGTACTCTTATTCCTCTCAATAATTGATCTCATATTTCTCGTTTTGGGGCTTAATCACCAGACTAGGTTTTTGAATCTCACCATCTTGTTGCATTAGCATGTACCTTCATGGGTAGTTTTGTTCTTAATTTAATTTGTTCATTTTGGCGAGTTTGCTGTAAATCCATTTTCAAGATTTAGGAAGAAAATGTTTATATTGCCCTAGAATGGATGTGTTGGTGTCTCCACTCCCGAACATAGGATTGAATACGACAACCCCACGCCTTACGCTTTTGTCTCTTTAAAGCTCTCAAGTGGACATTTCATTGATGCAGATGTATTCCAAGATGATCAATCTGCAAAAGGATGTAAAAAAAGGTATGAAATGAAAGGCAACTCAGTTGCTTTAAGGGTTTATGGATGATGAACTTGATTATGTTTAATTTTCTTTTTGGGGGTGGGTTCAGTCCCAAAAGAGAAGCAAAAGTATAAATATACACTATTTAGTACATAAATGTATTTTACTTTGTAATTTTTTAGGTGATTGTGGTGGTGGTGGATTTAAGCAGTGTGTGTGGTAGATGGGAGGCAGATCAGTTATAGCTAATTATACGATGTCGTCTGCCCTTCAAATAAAAAAAATAATAATTGAAACATAAATTTGTGAAATACAATAAGATGATGATTCTTTTTTCGGTTTGTTGTGTAATAAAGCTTGAGCTGGCTATTCTCACAATTTTGTATTGTAATGTAACAACAATTCTTGAGCACATCAACTGCCCAAAACTCTCTGGTTACTTGCGGTTCTATGAATTTTTCTGCTACTTGAACTATTATTTATTTATTCATTCTTCACTATTCTTTTTTGACTCCAAGATTTCTATTGTTTGATTCCTATCCTCTTACTTCATATAAGTAAAATATGGAAATTTCCTCACAAACCCAAGTTGAACGTAACTAAATAAGACATAAGTTACTAAAAGAAATTGAAGTGAACATCTTGAAAAGTCTCCATCAGAAACAAAGACACGGAAGATTTATGAACTAATCATTTCCTTTATTATGTAATATAACCTCACAAGTCCATAAATCATCAATCTATAATGTTATGGCTTCATACAAATCTGGTAGGAAAAAAACTGCCTCAATAGTAAACGTTACCATGCTAAAAAGTTTTAAAAGAAAGGTGTTAAAACAGAAAGATAGAATAGCAGAGGCATAAACTTGGTTAATTCCTAAAGTTGATGAATTATCATATCAATCTATACTGCAAAAATACAAGTCGGGTTTTAGACCAGCCCTTTAAAAGATCTAAACCTGCAAAAATACAGTTCGGGTTTTAGACCGGCTCTATGAAAGGTACTCCGCACTCTACGTTCATTTTACATTATAGGTATATCCTATCCTAACGAGTGGAAGCAAATGGTAGCGCATAGACTAACTTTACAATTGTCATTTGCAAAATCAACAAAGTATAAAACAAATTAACACTAGATCTGTTTCAACCAACCAGCACAAACAATTTCAAGAGAAACTGATAAGAATACACATCACAATCCAAACATACTTGCATGATTCACAAAGCTAATATTTCCAGTCACTGGGTAGCTTGCAATCTTTGGTTAAACAAAACAAACCATACTCGGGTTTGACCCCAGAAAATGAGAAATTGCAGCCCCTGTTCCGAGAATAGACTATGGTTAATCTAATGGAGTTCTTTGATTTACGACTTGATACTCCAAAACAAAAACAAAAAAACATTGTGTTTTAACAAAAAATTTGCCCAACTACGACTCACCACGTGAACCCAAGAAAACTGTAAAACTTAGATTATAAACATCAAAACTATGAAATCCTGTTTGCTTCATCCCTCATTTATCACCTCTTTCTCTTCGCAGCAGACCCGCCTGAACCTCGTCCACCTTTTTTCTCGGCTGCTGCTTTGGAACCGCCTCTTCCTCTGCCAGCGGCTGGCATCTTCTTACCACTTGAACTTCCCGTGCCTTTCAAATCCACTTCAACTTTAATTCCTAGGGAAAATAAGATTATAAGAAACAAGTAAGACCTCATCCATTGTGCATTCAAGAACACACATGGTAATATCACCCACCTTTTGAATTCAGACTTTTAAGATTTTGCAACTTCTCGCCATCCGCAGTGGCCTCTGGTACACCGTGAGAAAATTAGTAAAGACAATTACCAAACACTATATAAAGAAAGTTAATCAATAATAGCAAAAGTGAGGAGAACATTTCATCAATAAATGTTAAGAAAGAAGGAATATTAGCTTGCTCACTACCCCACCAATCTATTAGTTTCCAAAAATATAAAGTAAATCGTATACTGAAACGAAGTATGTTTCCAGGTTTTCCACTGCCCGATGTGACAAGAAATTAGTCAGCGGAATATACTTTGGTGTGAAAAACTCCTTCCATCAAATTAGTTGGAAGCGAGAGTAGTCATTCTTCCTCTGTAAAAACAGAGGAAAAGGAGCAAAAACTTCCACTTTCCAGCTTAAGTCCATGCTAACCCAGAAAAGATAAACAAAATACCCCTCTGGAAATGACCTAAATAATAAAATATTTCTAGTTAAAGAATTTTTATCCTGAAAAAATGGAACCTTAAACTCTTAATTTATTTTATTCCTTGTATTTTCCCCTTTTTTTAGTATTAAGAAGGTGAGGGAGGAGAAGGGGCTTGGATATCTCAAAATTTGAAATAGATCATCATAGGACCAAAGAGCATATATACTATCAAAATCTAATAATTTACTCATCACAAGGAAGCACAAATGTACAGCAGGTATCTCAATGGAGAACACATCAATGAGAAAGTTTCAATTTCTCTCATGAAGAAAAATGTGTTTTCAATATCTCTTCTCCTCCCGCCAATATTGTCTACAACCCTAGATACCAAGATTTCCAACAATGGAATGGGGAAACCCTAGCAGTTAAGCCCATTTCAGCAGATTAGTTGTTAGTTCTGTTAGTTAGTTGGTTGAGGCTGTTACAGTCAGCAAAGTTAGTGCAGGTATTTGTAGGAAATGGATGTTGGAATCTGATTATCAAAGAATTGAATGAAAACTCAGGTCTCTAATTGAGATCTTGGATCTGTTGATTGTTACAATTGCAGAGAGGGTGCGCGTGTGTGTGTGTAGAAATAAGCAGTGATCTTCACTGCAAGTTCTCAAACGTGGAATGGTACCGATGGGGTAATATAATGACTTCCTGTGTAACTTCCTCTTTATGAAAGAGTAAAAAATCATAATCCTTTTTCTCCTCATACCAAACATAGTGAAAAGTTCTTTAAATTTTTCCTCTTGTTTTATTTCCCTCTTAAACTTTCTGTCCTAATTTTTTATCCTACCACGAAACACAGTGCAAGACTAATAATTGTTTTGGCATTGTTAAACATGCATCAAAACATGTGGAAAACAAGTTGTAGGATGCAAATGATTAATATGCGAGTATTTTTTCTCTTGTAGTAAGTAGTGACTAGGAGCACATATAAACCAAGGGATAGAAGAGAAGATACCCTCTGCATCTGAAGAATTTTCGTCTTCACTTTCTGCTAATGGATCAGCATCACCATTGACCCCTTCTATTGCATCATCAGACGGTTCCAAAATTGCTGCAATCCGCTTCTTTGGGGCCTTTTTCACTCCAGGAAGCGTGACCAAGTCTGCAGCTCGTACCATTCGCAATTTGCTTCCTTCTTTGTATGCTTTTGTCAATGCTGATTTAACAGCTGGCGGTATGCCATCCAATGGATTTGGATGTCCCTGTGGCATGAAATTACATGTAATGATGCCAACTTTTCGTAACCTGCGTGATATCCATATTATATATAAGTTCAGAATGAGGTACCTTAAACTTGGATAATTCAACAATAGTATCAAAGTCCTCCTGACTTATGGAGTAAGTATTCATGAATTCCACAACTTTCTGAACAGCTTCATCCTGACATAAACAAAGATGAATATTATTTAAGGAACTGTCCTGCGTATCCATTATGAGAAATTAGTAAACAAAATAAACTTCAAACCTTAGGTAACTCCCTAAGTGGGTAAGTCAGTCGTTTCAGGAGAAGAGTAAGATATTCAATTCGTAGATTTCCCCTGTGCAATTAAAAATATAGTAAGGTGGATAGTTGAGGCAATAGGAAAAGAAAAATAAAACATTTAACAATCTCTGGAAGTTACAAAAAGGTAAGCCTTTTAAGTTTCCAAACATAGTGAAAAAATTTACCTTCCAGAAATAGATTCGCGAGAAGCAAGAAAATGAACATGCAGATCGTCCAACAACCTGAAATTTTTCCCCATTGTTGAGTTCTTCCCTAGCCACCCACCAAATCTATTAAAATTCCGCTCTCCCTGCAAACATGAGGCCAGATTTAACAATAAGGTACAAATCTAATGCAACAAGGATGTTTTTTCACAGTAAATACCGAAAATGAAATAAAAAGTGTCAGGCACATAGTTTACAACTTGAGAATAATTTTTTGATCTTCTGTATCATGTATCAGAACAAGAAACACCTGAATTAGCACTACATGCAACCCCTCTCTATTTTCTAAGAAACCAACTGTATCAAAGTCCACGATACCAATCAATTGATTGGTCTTTTTTCTTTTTCCTTTTGGGTAATATTAATAAATCAATTTGGATAATTATGGTTGATTTCACTTTTCCCGCAAGACTAAACTTTAGCACTGTTGATATGGGTGAAATAAGTCCCACTTGGAAAAGTATTAGAGAAAAGAGCTACCCATAATGGTGAAAGCCAAAACCATTATGTGTAGCCCATTACCAAATTTAGCAAGCACTAATATAGTAATACGGACAATGAAGATGCATCACAATCAAAATGTCATATAAGGGGCATAATGATTCAGAATTCCATGTTAACAATCTCTGCATCTCAAATAGGCATATCAAATACATGAAATAAATATCACACACCTGCTCAAGTGTCTCCCTTGACCCATGCAACAGTGCAGCGCTATTGAAAAACATTAATTAAAAAATAATTAGAGGGATGTTTATTAAGAGAAAAGAAATCAAGACATTATAGATGATTTTCCCAGGAAACCTACGGAATGATACTGGAAGCAAGGGAACCAGTTTGAGAGAGCTGCCACTGTCGATATCTTCTTATTTGAACATTGACTATGTCACCATCTCCAATAGACTCTGCAGCCCGAGCAATCAAATTCATACGTTTAATCCCATTGTCATCCTTTCCAGCCAAACTTGGCCTGTAATTTATATAATTTTCCTGCGAAAAGAATACAAAATGAGTTGATAAAAATTCATATGAGTTTAATAAATAAGTGAGGTAGTAGAGCTTTCTTCACTTGAGAATGACCATCAGATGGAAGAAAATGGTTTCTAGTACCATAAAGAAACAAAAGGGACATACAGTAAGAGAGAGTTCAATAACATAATGTGCACACACAAGGAAAGAACCTGAACAATAAGAGGGACGAGATCAGGATCACTCATGCTCAGGTCCATTCGCTCATCCATTCTCAGCTTCCCACCATTAAAACCAAACAACCTGAATACATAATGGAAGGTAATCACAATGCAGGAACTCTAACAATCCTAACAATGTGATTATAACTGTAAAAGAAAATGCAACTTCAAATTGTAAATACGAAAGTTCTAAGCTTAACCAAAATGTAAGAGAGAAGCTAACAAAGGAAAAAGATATTTATCCTACACCTTTACAGATTACAAACAGGTAACAATTTATATGCAAGAAACTTGAAAACATGAAAAGCATAGAAGTCTATGGATGATGACCTAACATACATACATACATACATACATACAGGAATCTGATGGTATTTCAAAGGAAATACTCAAGTGAGAACATATATGATAATTTACGATGGAAGTCATATAGATAATATTACCAGGAACTCCAAACAGAATCTAAGTGCAGACAATAATATGCTTCACAGAGCATAAAATACAGGACAGATCCATTCAGTACAGTAATCCAACACTACGATAATGCATTTCACAAATCCACGGTTTAGATCTTGGAAATATCATCAAATACAGCCTTGCACATTTTATTACATCACTATGCTGAAAGTACCGGTGCCAATTTTACCTGAGCAACTAAATTCATATTAAGTTGAGAGGTTAGTCAGTAAGGCAAACTTTGGTTTAATTAACAACCTCAAATACTATGGACCTGCTACTCCAACCCCAGAAGAGTCAATCAAGAAATATGGTGTAACAGAGTATTTGAAAAGCATAATGCATGTTAAGAAATCATCATATCATAGCATTAAAAATAAACAAACTATGTCATACTTATCAACAGCTGTGAAGGGTGAAATATCCTCATCCTTTGCACTGCTAAGAAGGCGCTGTCTGATGTCATCATATTTGATTACAGACATAGAGAGGCTCATATACTGCAACTGATTTAGTGCCATGCGCATATCTCCATTAACTCTCTCAGCTAGTTCCTCTAGAGCAATCTAAACAAATAACTGGGTGGATAAGAAACTAGTAGACAATGACCAAAAGAAGATGCAAAATCACAGTGATTAAACTAAGATAAAGTTTCATGTCATATAAAAATGATGTACGAATTGGATAGAGCAATAGATGGTTAAATTAAATTTCAAAAAAAGAGCCTCCATTCTGGAATAATAGCCTCAGGGTAGCAACATATAAAACCCTATCATGCATTACCTTATTTACCTAAATAATTGATCCTGGAATATCATGGATATCAATTCTGACACTGTTATTATCATTATTTGATGAACCCAATAACTTGTGTTGAAAGCATTCTATTACATGAATTGTGCCTTGATTTCCATGAAACAAAAATAGTTTGAGTTGATTACCATGGAAGAACGGTCAGCCTTCTGTAAATAAAATCTTCAAACAAAGAAATATATAATTTTAGCATTTACCTCATTAACTTGGAGTCCTTCAGCATTTGCAACTTGTGATAACCTCTTTGCCATCTATCATATTTTAGAATTAGTGTTAATAATGTTGCAATTAAATAAATAAATAAATAATAAAAAAGACCAAAATACTGGAGTTCTTAAAATCAAATTGTAGTTCCTAATGAAATGTAAACTTAGATATGTACACGCTGTAAATTAGCATACAATTGAAGCACAAATAATATAAACAAGAATGTCAAACTCTATCTTCTTAGCCTTATCATAGTACCCCTTGGCGAAGGACCAATCCAAATATTAGAATTTGGCTAAATTCAGAAGTATTGTTGGGTTTTCTTATAGACATTTGAAGAATGAATTGAGCATACAGGGAATATACGAGTGCTCTTTCCTACTCCTATCAGTCTCTTATTCCTGGCCCTACTTACTGTTCCTTCAACCTGTCTCCTTAATCAATCTCAATAATATTGCTGAAATCAGTTCTGCATCACCCCAGACCCACAGTAAATTATCCCAAATTCCATCTAGACCCATTCTTAGTAATATTACAAACTTAGTACCACCATTTTCATTAGAACAGAAGAAACATTTAGGTATCTTGAACTCTAGTTTCTCAGAATTACATGTACCAAATTTCAGATTATAACATTTGTGCAAGTTTCCAGAAAAAAATAAATACCAAATAAGTCATAAGATGTACTTTTAAGTTGAGTTTTAACACATTCAAATAAAACCACAAGACATTAAAAAGAACAGGCAAATAAAGAACTACAGCTACGGAATCTAAACATATGAAACCTGTTGTTTGGTAGGTTTCCGAAAGCTGAGAAGCAAACAGTAGTTCACCAGGCTCTTCAGTTTCTGACTGTAACGGTCGTTACAGATACAAATAATTGGAACTTTGGAAATTTTGATGCTGGCAATGAGATCAGCAACTCCACCTCTATCTCCAGCAGACATGCCATCAACCTCATCCATTATTAGCACCGTCTTTGGATGCTTCGAACTGCAATTTCAATTGATTATTAATTTGAGAAAATGCTCCAGGTATAGTCTATGCAGTTCAGCAACAAGACAAAACCAACCGATTCATGTTAGCACTTAAGGCTTCATTGCTAACAAGTTCTTTGATAGAATTTGCATTGCTTCCACCGATTCCTTTTTCAATTTTGGAATCGGCCTTTCCACGACTGTCACTAGCATTTACCTAATATTGGATACAAAGAATGTGCATTACGAAATCTCCATCCAAAGGTAACAGTTTGGTGATATAATCAGGTAGAGATCTAATAATCCACAAACCAAAACATTGTCTTAAAAGATACCTCAATTGCCTGAAAACCAAGCATCTGACTGACCAACTTAGCTGATGTAGTTTTTCCTATACCCGGTGTTCCACTTAATAATACGGCCTTTTTAGCAGCAGAATCACTTTGTTTTTTGCCTTTTCCCTTCTTACCAGTATCAAGAAATTGTTCATTCCAATGTGATAACCAATCATGAAGCTGTTTAACCTGCACAATAACATTGAAGTTTATTAATTAGTGTCTCAAGAATAATACAATCTGAATGCAAAACTGATGTATTAAGATGCTAACTAGCATGCATACCAGTGATTGATTTCCAATTATGTCATTTGGAGTTTTTGGTTTATATTTCTCAGTCCACGTTAAAGAAGACTGCTTGGTATTTTGATCTTTCCGTTTAGCAGGGGAGGTACTTGAGGCCAAAACTTTACGGGCTACACTTGATGCTGAAGAATTGTTGGAGCTATCTGCAGAAAGAATCATTGCTCCAACATATTAAAATAGGAGTATGAAGGTAGTACAAATGAAAACAAAAACAATGCCAAATACAATTAGGTCAGTATCATAAGCATCCCAACTGCAAATACCATGAAAGAATTTATGACACATCTTACGTATGACTAAACAGTAAGGCATAATATCCCATGCGGCAAGACATGTCATCTGTACCATGGGTATATAGCCTTGACAAGACAGAAGTACAGTTTTATTGTTGAACTTGATGATATATGTGAGAATCTTCAAACAACAGACTTATGAGCATACCACAAAGAAGCACTTTACAAGCACAATGATATGTATCAATGAAAGGGTGGTTATTGTATCTGTAGGCATACTCTTAGAATCAATTTTCTGAGGACTTTTCTTTGGAGGAGATGCTACGACTTTATCCACATTTTTCTTTGATTCTTCCCGTGGAGCCGCTTTTCCACGATTTGATGCACGAATCATATCAAACAATCCATCCTCGGTAAGAAAGACAGTACTATACAAAGAAATTTTAAAAATTAATAATGAAAAAAAAAAGAGGAAAAGAAAGTGGCGACTTGGCGTAAGAGCACGAGGAACTTAAAATAAAAAGAATGCACATGTCCATGTATGGATATCAGAGCAACAAACCCCAATTCTTTGGCCTTGGCAGATTTACGTCCTCCAATATCTTCATCACATAAAAGATAATTCTGTAATGATACAATGTTAATCGCATGTTAGAACTTAGAAACGCCATGGACATTCAAGCAAGTATACAACTAACAAAACAAAATGGATACCGTTTTTTTGCTGACAGAACCAGTAATACGCCCCCCATGGCGCTTAATCAAATCTTCAGCTTCTTCTCTTTCTAAACTGTATGATAAAAGTTGAAGGTCATTCACACTCATGTTGATGCAATATAGTAACTCAAACACAATGTAACATTCACTAGCACGAAACAGATGTGGTCAGTGGTCACTATTTCAAAGAAGAAAAAAAGAGAAACAATCTCAATATCACAATGTATGCACAAGCAGTGATTATATGAAATAGATGCAAAATTAAAGACATCTAATCCACCAAAAAGAACATGTATGGCAAGGACTTTTGCAACATATTTCCCACCATGTGAAATGTACATGAAGCAAAAATGGAATACCTGTCAAGCGTTCCACTAATTACAAAAGTGAACCCTGCTAAGCAATTGGGAGCACCTTCAGGAACTTCCTAGCATAGACAAACACGCACCCAACAAAATAAACAAATAAGAATATATAGCAGCGTTTAGGATGGTATTTAGCACTCGTAACTGATTTAATCCACAAAATACTCACCTTCTCTCCTTTGTGGGGAGGATCCTTCCTTTCTCCGAAATTCATGAATCCACGTCCACCGCCTCCGCCTCTGCCTCTGCCTCCAGCTGGAGTTGCTGATGATCCTCTTCCACCACGGCCCCTTCCAGCAGACTTGAGAGGAGATTCAGTAGCTTTACCTTCATCCTCGTCACTTTCATCAACATCCACAGTTTTCCGTGCAACCCCTCTACCCGAAGCACTCTTTAATTTCTTATTGGGAGTGGAATCAGGTGAGTTTTTCTTTGAACTGTGTGGGACAAAATCGTCATCGTCCTCATCCACTGCCTTGATTAGTTTTTTTGAAGGTGGGGGCTTCAGTGGTTCAATATCCTTTCCTGCCTTCCGTTTTGCAGGAAGATCATCAATTTCCTTATTATTTTCATCTTTTGGCTTCTGTTTGTCTGTCGCAAAATACTTGCTAGTTTTCCTTCTTCCAGAACTTTCCTGGCCACCATGAACCTGGGGTTGTGCCAAAATTATTGATTGAAAAATAAAAGACAGCCTTACTTCAGCTGACCCAGAGTAGATAAAGAGTGAAAAAACTAATAAGTATCTAAGTGCACATCCAATCTCCATTTTATTTTGTTAGTGTCTCAAATCTTCAACATATACAACTTTGCAACTAGAAATGCATAGTCTCCTTGATGTATGACCTTCAGGTTCTTATACGCTTAACAGAAACCAATAATCCAACAACATTATTTTCTCTCATTATCTTTTGTTTTATTTTTTGTATTCTGTTTAAAATTATCTTTTACTCAATAGAAAAGGATGAAAACAAGGATTATAATGTTGACATTGTTTATCAACTAACTATTGGGGGCCTACTGGGATTTCACAGTAAACAAACAGATCATGACACTTCCAAAACCCTAGACATCAGTAACTAGATAGTTCACTAAACCCATGAATTCTTTACATCAAAGATAAAACCCAGATGCTTCAGGTACATTAAATGTTGCCCAACAGGATGAAAGTGATGAAATTTATCTGAACATTTGCACAAAATACCCAAACCCAAATGCTAAAGCATGCAACTTTTATCCAAATCCAGATGCTGATGCTAAATTATTTAAGAGTTCAAATACGAATAAAAGCTTCCCGACTAAGAAATAGAAATACTCACAGGCCTATCTGGCTGAGCTTTCGCAGAAGCAGGTGTCTCTGCATTACTCGGAGCATCATTTGCCGGCTTTGCAGCATTGTTCTTGGCATGCGCCTTCACAAACCACTTCCTAATATCTGACTGCAATTCAAGAAAAACCCAATATCTCATATCAAACCATTTCAACATAAATAGTAACCCAATAACCCAATACAAGAAAACGTAAATAAGTAATAAAAATTGTTAAAATGAGTCAAAACAAACAGGTATAAACCCTAACTCACCATGTCTAAAACAATCTTTTCCTTTGAAATCCAGTTTCAAATGCCGATCATCAGACCAAAAATAAGCAAGCTGTCAACATGTTCACCACCAAGATTATCACAATGATTTACTCATGCCAAAATCAAGACATTATATAATACTAGAAAAGGTAAAATAACAATCAGAAGAGCAGAGAATTGGGACTAGGTTATTATTTAACGCATATTTTAGAGGAAATAAGACAAATGTTGGCGAAGACATGGAAAAAGCAATACCCAAAAATAATAATAATAAAGGAAGCTATTAATGGAAGAAGTGTACCGAAATGTATTCTTTTGAAAATTTAGAAATTTAAAAAGGGATCGAAAACCCTAGTTAGTGACAGAGGAATTAAAACAAGTATTTGATGAATGCCTCTGAAATCGCAGTATCTGTTACGTACTGCTACTCGTCACTTCGCTCTCTTTTTCCCTCCTTGTGTTGTGCCCAGGAAGCTTAGAGACGATGAAGTGACTACCTATGTTTTCACTCCGTTAATGGTGTTAACTTATCAAATAAAATGACAAAATTACCCTTACATACACAACAAAATA
>JAYMSZ010001507.1:0-14151 GCA_036897665.1 Pelargonium citronellum | reverse complement strand
TAGATGGTCCAAACAAGCCCTAACAACAAAATGAACGAACCGGAAACGAACCGGCCCGCCCCGCCCAAGCCACAGCAATGCAACACGTCATGACCAAACGAAACCATTTCACATTCGCAGAGACACATTACAGTGATTGCCCAAAATTTTAATTTTCCAAAAAAAGCAACGAGTTTGATAAAAAGGAACCATTTGCCAGAATTGGCATCCAATCCATCCATCAAATATCTGATTTTGCAAGAATTTGACCATAAACTGTGGTGTGGTGGGCATGGAGGGGATGGGCACTGAAACCCTAAGACCTCGAGCTGGATCTTAATTTCCTCGAACAATGATATAAGGTTAGATTCCACAAAGATCAGATAGATCTGTGCGATTCTTCGTCTCATCAGGATCTGGATTTTGACACTTTGCTCTCGTTCTGGAGTTTCTTGACTTTTCTCTATCTCCGATTCTGACAATTTCGCATCTGGGTTTTGTTGTTCTTGTCAGAAAAACAAGAGCTTGGTTGTTGTTGCTGTTGTATAGTTGTTCTTGTTGTTGCTACTTAGCCGATGAATTTTGCATAATTTTGTTGGAGAAATTTAGGGACAAGATGTTTGTATTGTACTGGTAGCTATTACAATCTCAATTTGAAGCAATCAAACAACTCAGCTTCTATTTGTTGTGTGTATCTATATCTTTGTAGCTGTGGAAACATGCATAACAGGCACCGGAATCCGGGAAATGGGTATAACAGGTCTGGTTCAATGGGGATGGGAATGGCTCCTTCTCGGGGTTCACCCGATTCAGTTCGGGGACATGGGTATTACAATTCTGAATATAGGGGCTTCAATCGAGGGTTTGGGCGTGGCCAGGGCCATGCTAAGCCTTATAAACCACCTCAGCTGCCGCCACCACCTCCTCCTCCACCACCACCACAGAAGGGGGATATTTTTTTGCAGGCAGGGACGGTTGGTTTCTCAGGGGATGCTGTCTCCGAGTGTGCTTTCGGGGAAGTGGCAGAATGGTGGCTTGAAGAAGCAGATGGGTGAATTGCAGGAATTTAGGCCACATGAGAGTGATAATATGCACATTTCAGCTGAGGGCCGAGCATCTGCCCTTTCGCGTTTAGGGAATGCTGTTTCTGATGCTGGGCCGGGTAGGAAGAGGTATGCTGATGACTATAAGCAAGCGGGAATGAGAAATAATTCGAGGGATAGGAGACGAGGTAATTTTCGTAGTTATAGCTCAGATTGGGGCAGAGAAAATGGGAGGAGTCCTGGGAGGAGTGGGTCGTGGTCAGATAGACCGAGGTTTTCCCCTGATATGGAAGATGAGGAAGATACTTTTTCAGTACATAATGAGGAGCAACGAGGTGGTAAAGATGCTAGTGGGTTGCAGAAGTCTGGTTCTAGTGATTTAGTAATGAAAACTGAAAGTATACGCAATATTGAATCTGAAGCAGAAAAGTACCAGTTTCAGGATGATGTGGACTCAAAGGCTAGCTCCTCTAGTGCTGGGAAAGATACTATGAGCGAGACTGACGTGGGGCTCACTAAGAGGTCTGATGATCTGAGTAATTTGAAAGAAGTGAGTGAGGAGGTGAAGGATAGTACTAGTAACAATGAAACAAAAAAACAGACCACCGTTGAGGAATTACCTAAAGAACAATGTGATGTTATGGGTGATACCTTCAGCAAGAGCAGCTCTGGTTTACTTGCTTTCTGCAACTTTGCCAAAGTTCCCACCAAGATCCGTTCTTCATTGACGTACAAGGCCTTAAAGATCGATGCAGCTCTAAATAACTTAGAGGAAGACGATTCGGATGTAGGACTGAAAAGAGGATCTGAAGTTCCGGTGGATGGCTCTATAACTGTTTCCTCAGGTGACGCACAACCAATTATAAGCCGTGATACAGAAGGTCTTGATGCTGAAATTTCTAAAACTTCCTTAGTCCAGCCAGGTGTAGATGCAGAGTCATTGCTTCCAACATTTGGTACTGAGCAGGGTAAGTGCATGAGGTCTCAGTCTTTTCCAGGTAGTCAGTCTTTTCAAAGCAGGGAATTTATGTATGATCATGAGCCAGGATCAAGTCAGGGCCCACCAGGGTTTGGAAGGACCAGTTCCATGGTTGAGGAGAGATGTGAGAAACGAGCTTTAGAAGATAGTGATAATATGAGGGAGGGAGCCAAGAAACCAAGAGAATGGCTTTCGTCCATGGTTTCTAGGGCTAATGACTACTTCCAAGTTTCCAACTCAGGAGGTGAAAAGGTGATTTCACAAGAAGACCAGTCTTTACCTGGTGAAAAGGCGACTATGGATGTTCATCAAGAGAGCTTGGTTACCAATTCTTTGTTCCCAGAAGTTAGTGGTGAACCCTGTGTGGAGTATGCACAAGAGAAGCAACTATTTCCAAATTCATACAAGATCTTTGATCTTAATCTCTTGGAAACTTCTGATATGAACGACAATCATCATACTGATCCAAGTATTATTTACCCTTCTAGTTCTGAAACCAAAAATGAGGAAGCTCGGGTTGATATTGATTTGTCAATTAGCAACAACAATAAGTCTGGTGAATATGGAAGACTTGCAGCTAATGGTAAAGAGATTGAAGTTATTGATTTGGAGAGCGATTCTGCCCAAGAAGACAAATCCATAAATATTTTAGATAGCAAGTATGTTTCTCTTCCCAAATTACCTACTTGATTAAATCTTTGTTTCATTTAATTATTTTCGCGAGTAAGCCACTTAGCCAAATATTTCTTGTTTCTGTGAAATGTTATAATCTTTCTGTCTCGTTTTTACATTTGAGCTAAACAAATTATTCGATTATACAGGACAGAGCCTGTGTTTACCAGCTTGGAGGCCTTTCCTAATCATGGTCAGAACACTGATGTTCCTGACATTCAGGATTATAATGAGAGTATGGTATCTGAGTTTCTGGACGCCTTTCACAATCCAGTACCCGAGGATATCAATCCATTGCAGAATACCATAGGCCTGCAGGATGAAATGGGGCTTCATAATGGAGAGGTACATACACAGCCTGCAGAAATGATCTTATTTTGTATGTGTCCCTTTTTTGTTTTACTTAATTGATCATTGATTATGGCTACATATGTCTGCTCTGAGTTAATTATTACTAACAACTTCTTCCTGTCTTTCAACCGATTCTTTCAGGGAACTCTTGGCGATGATGATTCAATATATATGTCCCTGGGAGAAATACCATTAAGTAAGCCAGATTGTTAATTCTATGTTTGTTTTCTTATAGGTCCAGAATTTCTGTGGTTGATCTGCCTATTGTGGTGTTTGGGCGGCTTGTTAGTGAGCATATTAGCATTTTTGATGCATCAATTGATTATTAAGGTATAACTTGTGGTTGCTGTCTGTTCTTTGTTTTTTCCCCCAACTAGAATAAGCTTACTTCCCAAAGGTTAAACTTTTGAATCTTGCAAGTATGAAATAAATTTAATGCTTTCTGGACCTTTCTGGATCTCAGTGATTGTGAGGAAAAAAAGGAAGCAAAAGTTGAGAAACATCTTTAGGAATGATTGTTTGAGCATTTTTTCTTCATTTGTTCTTAAATCCAAATATAGGCTAAACTATAGGTTTTCAATTTTACAGTGTTATATGTGCATGCTAATTATTTGTGTTCTACATTGTTCAATGGATGGACAATCAGTGCCTCAGTGGTATGTAAATATGTTTGGTGTCAAAAGCGTGCTAAGAGAATTTGAAATCTACTGATAATTCAAGTTCATTACTATCCAGTTTATTTCATTGTTTATTTAATTTCTTACAACATTCTTTAAGTCAATTATGTGTCTTTTTTTAAAAAAAAAAAAAAATTATGTGTCTTTATGAATTTATCTAGCTAGAAGATATCTCCTCACAGTGGAAACTACATTTACTTCCAATTATGTTTCTTAAAAACATAATGGTACTGTGATATCAAACAGCATCAATATCCTGACGAATTTGATAATATCTACATCATTATTCTTTTTAGGAATTGGGAGGGCATTCCTGTTAAATCATTACATAAAATACATTGTAGAATTTAATGCATGTAGTTAGCATTGGCTATATTGAACTACTTGTTAGGAAGATTTGGCTAGTGAAACAGAAAAGTAACTTCAAATCTGATTTCAACAATGAATTGTTTGTGCCAAACCATGAAGTTATTTTATTTGTAAAGCATTAATCTCATGCATTGTTGGCATGATGTGATGGCTAAGAGATGATTGGGGCTTCCTGCTCTCATGTTGTGGATTACTTTGTAAGATGAAACAATATCTTGAGTGGATATACAAATTTGCAGATGAATCAAGTACTGTACATTGTTTTGAGTTTGTCCAATTTTGGGGGTATGAAACTACATTCCTGTTGTAATTGTGTGGTTGAAAGTATTAGCAAACATTAGGTGACATAAGCCACATGGTTTTTGCTGTCATACGTTTTCCAATCATCCAAGAGTTTTCAACATATGAGCAATAAGTTGTGATTGTTTGATTGTAGGCTTTTTGCGGGGCTGGGAGCAGCCACCAGCACAAGAGTATGAGAAACCTTTTTGATGGTCAGATGGGATCTGTATGTAAATGTTTGGTCTGCTGCATAGAATGGAAGACAGTGGTTGCTTTGCTGTATCGAATGGGAGGCTCTATCCACCGCCTACTATTGCTGGTTTAGTTTACTTTTCGGATGCAAGTAAGCGTCCTCCAGTAGGAATTTTATATTTCTTTTGTGGCATGAATTGAGATTTAACTATGACTTTTAGATAATGGAATTGGGGTATTGTAATTTAAAGATTAGTGTTCTGAAATAGGAATTTAGCTTTGTGGTGTGTTGTGGTGTGAGTGTGAGATATCTAATTAATTGAAGAATCTGGGAAGGGAAGAAAGAGGAGATGCATGGCTCAGGCTGACACAAGTTTATTTTGTCATACCCTAATTTAAAAATGATGTGATTGCCCAAATTTAAGCTAACAGCAGCTCTCATTGATTTTAGGTTCTACCAACTCATAAACAGAATGAGAATTGCATTGATATATTATTCTAGATAAGAATGATTACATGAATTTTGATGAACATTCTTCTTTCTTTCCATTTCCAACTGGGATATGACTTTAATACAACAGCCATATTCATAGAATATGACTTTCTTCTTTCTCTTACAAGAAACATCATTTCTTTGTTCAACAGTTTAAAATTGAAATATTTAATTTTTAGTGATAATTATCTCCAACACTTGTTTTTAACTCTGCCTATACATGAAATTATATATTTAATTTACCTAATACGGGGACAACACGTATTTTCGAATATCGTTTGTGACTGCAAATAAAAGATGGAATAAATTTGGGTAAATTGAGAAAACCCAATATGTTATCCATATCAAAGAGTTTATTTGAAGATGAACAAGAATCTAAACGAAAGTTAAATTGGACTGCAATTAAACAACAGAAAATGGGACGCACGTGCTCCAGCCCTTTAGTGTTCATATGCCATGTGGCGGTTGCACGAGCTTCACCTGATGCACGCCCCTACATGATCACCCATTCACAGGTGGGCCCACCCTATTCTTACCGTGAGCCATCCTTTACTAAAAATAGTGGTTATAAGTTATAACTTACCGTATATTAAAAAAAATTAAATATTTTCTACAATATTTTAGCCATCCATGAACAGAAATAAAAAAAAAATGAGAATAAGGAAATAAATAAAGAAAAGAAAAGGAAGGGCTTGTAGGGTAGGTAATGAAGATAGGGCAGCTTATATTTACATATTTGATATATATATGAAGAGGTTGAGAAGTCTCAGCCAAGCTTAATTGACTGAGACTCTCAGCCAAGACACAGAGCGACCCGGATTCGACCGGGTCGCTCCGAACCCGGAAATTCAGGGGGGTGGATATGGGTATGGATAGCTGACGTGGCACCATCTCATTGGCCAAGAGTTAATGGCTGAGAGTCTCCTTTTTCTCTATATGAATATGAGAATCAGAAGGTGAATAGTGAATAGTGAACAGTGAACAGTGGTGTTCAATTACAATCTTGCTTTTTGGTTTGATGTGCTGCTGCTATTGCCAGTGGTTGGTGCTCTTTTCTCATCACACTCTCTGTTTCCTCCTTGCTTTTCTCTCTCTCTCTCTCTTTTAACTTTTTTCTTCTTCATCTTCTCTGGTCAAGGTCACATTTTTCCCTTACATTCCATTGCTCAATAATACAACAAGGTTGGTTTCTTTTTGTTTCACTTTTAATCAACCCTTTGATCTGGGTCTCTCTTCTTTTTATTTTTCAATTATTAGGTTTCTGGGTTTTCCTTGAATTTCATCTCCAACCTTGTTCCTTGTGATTCCATGCTCTCTTCCTGATTACCAGTAGATTTTCCCAGGATTTCTTCGATCTGGGTCGTTCACTATTTTGTTGTTTCAATCTTCAAGCTTCTTGATTTTCCGTTTTCTTGTAATACTAGGTTCGTAGTCTTCTCGCGGACTTCATTTTCCAGCTCAATCCTTATGATTTCATGGTCTATTCCTTGTTTATATTATTCACTTTTGACTGATTTTTTTTTCCTCTTTTCAAGTTTCTGCTAAGAAAAGATAATTTCTGGTTTTGGATTTGTACTGCATCTTGTTCTGGAAACTCGGAACTGTTCACTCACTGCTCCACAGATTTGGCTTCTAAATGCTTCTCTTTCCTGTGCTGCTATAGTACTTTGTTTCTTCATCTTCATATTTGAAACCATCTCCTTCATCTTGTGAGATTTCATGCTCCAGCTCCAAATTACAGTATTTTCCATCAAACCCCTAATATGGATCCTTACCCTTTTTGTGGTCAACTGTTCATATAGATTTGTGGTTATAAAGTCTCAATTTTGGGCACTTCTGTTCTGAACATGGGCATGCCCACATAAAATAACACCCCACCAAAAGTTTAGACTTTGAAACATTACCTATGGTCTTTGGTCTTTGCTTGTGGGTTTGGTTCTTTGCCAGTTTTGGTTCTTTGCTTGATCAATTATTCAAACGTAGATGCTTTCATTCCAACCACATAAAATGACGTCCCAGACTTGTGTAAACTCTCATATTTTGTTGTAGGTGTATCTCATGATGTTGTTGATTCCATGCATCTTGCAGGATACATATATGCTGAAGATAAGATTGAGCTGTTGCTGCAGAGATAGTTGTGGAGCTTGTGACTGTTGTACAAACAGCACAACAAGAGACAAGCTTTTCTTCAGATGTTATCCATTGAAAACCCTCCACCAGATCCTTATTCCAGTCCTTGTTGTGAACTGAAAAGTAGTAGTAGCCATGAGCCTGCAGAGGTAGCACCAGATCTGTCAAAGTCAAAGCCACCTTCCAACTTCTCTATAAGGTAAACTACTTTCATAATCTGATCCTTAATTCGTAAGGATATATACCACAGTTTAATTGAGATCTCATCGGCAGATCCAGAGTTACCATATTCTTGTATTACATATATGTTTGATGTTTTGAGCTTAAACTGAACTCTGCATATACCAATTGTACTGTAGAGATTATGTGTTTACTGCCCGGAGCAAGGATATCAAGAAGAATTGGCCGTTTTCGTTGAACAATCTCCAGCTTTGTGTGAAACATGGTGTGAAGGACGTATTGCCACCATTTCGTGGTATTGAAAGGAACCAATCTGTTGAAACTAATTCAGCTAAGGAGATAGATGCAAATGATCATGTGATACTTGACACCACATCTGATGATGCCCAACTCAACCACAAGGTTGTAGATTCCAATTGTACTGATGGAGGAACAAATGATTTTCCTTCCACAACAACAAGTTTCTCTCAATCTGAGATAGAGTCAGTTCAAGGCAGCAAGCTATTGGAACCGTTGGTTGAAGTTCGAGCCTCAGGTCCTCCAGCATATCAGACTATCGAAAAGACCACCCGGCATCCGGGTAAAAAGTGCAGATTGATAGTGCAGTTTGTTGGAAATTCTGATCGCAGCTCAATAGAAGATATTGTGTCTAATTGTACGAACATATCCGAAACAATGGCTTCAAAAGTATGCCCTGTTTGCAAGACTTTCTCTTCATCTTCGAACACCACATTGAATGCTCACATTGATCAGTGCCTTTCTGGCGAATCAGTTCCCAAGTGGACGTCAGATTCGAAGTTAAGCAGGCATAAAATTAAGCCAAGGAAGACGAGATTGATGGTGGATGTTTATGCTACAGCCCAAAGGTGCACACTAGAAGAGCTTGATAGAAGAAACGGTACAAACTGGGCTAAAATGCCCAGCTTGCCTTCTAAAGATACTGAGATGTTAGCTGAGAGGAGAAAGCAAAGAGTCTCACAAATTCATCCTCAGGAATATTGTGATATTGGCTCTGTCTATATTGATTCAAATGGAACCAAAGTCCGGATTTTATCGAAGTTCAGTGATGTGCCAACAATGTTGAAAGGAGATATTGAACCGAGGAAATCTTTCAAAGCAGGTAAAGGAAACAAATTCTTCAAAGAGACAAGGCAGCATGTACCTAAGTATCATAAGCATTCAAAACTTTCATCTCAAAGCAAGAAGCTTAGATCTTACAAGGCACATAAGTCTCAGGTAGGCGATCTCTTGTTTTGTAGTAACCATTTTTTTACTTTGTCAATATTATTTATTCTATAGATACTCCTGAACCAGTCTGCTTCTCTTCTGGAATTTACAAGAATTTTGCTTATCTAGATGTAGCCAATTTAAATTCTGAAAGTACTTCTAAGACCATCAAATGATGAAATGTACTGAACTTTATTGCTAATTAATTGTTTTGTTAGTTATTTCAAAAAAAAAAAAAAATGGTTTTGTTAGTTTTTACCCTCACATGATAATATCCATTAATTGTCACAATGATGCTGTTTTTAGTTCTTAGCCATTTAGTTTGTGTTTTATTGAATGCACTTTAATTCATAAGTTTTGGGAGCTTCTTTGTTCTGAATCTCAACTATGTTTTGAAATTGCATTAAAACAGATCTATGAGGACCAAGAACAGTTTGTCACAACAGAAGTGGGTCGAGAGAACAATGAAGTACATAATTTTAAGTCTTATGAACGTGTCAAACCTAATGACTGTGGAACTTTAAAAAAATGGGCGTGCACTAAACGAACAGGTCTTGCAAAGAAGTTCAAAAGTAAAGGTGATCGTCAACCATTAAGATGTGAATTGCATGTGGCTAGGGACTTGATGGTTGAGATTGAGACTGATCAGCCACATTCAAGTGATTCTCTTCTGTACAGAAGTCGTGTTCAGAAATTTGCTAATTTGTCTGAGAATATAATTTCTTTTGCTGAAGTCAGTGATAGGATGGATATTCAATCACATGAAAGGAATTGGTCTCCAGGAAGAAAGAGAATGCGAAGTTCCTTAGTAGTGCCTAGGATTTGTGGTGATGTTCAGAGGTCCTTTTCATCAATGAGGCAAAAGACTGATCAACCGAGCAAAGACACCATGTCTATTTGTGAGCGACGCAAGTTGAAACCTCCAAGGGCTATTGGGAATTGTGCATCTCTAGAGATGAATGAGGTAGTTGAAACTCATGCAGGTCCTGCCAACAATTCTGACGTATCACCCCAGGCTAGTGCAAAAAAATCCAGTAGTTGCTTTGGATTTTCACCCAAAGCATTGACACTATCATCATTGAGAAGAAAAGTGATGCCTGTGGGTCATTCACCTGGAGCTGAATCTAAATTTATTGTCCCTAAAAAAAGTTCTGCTTGTAACAAGCCTCAAGTTCATGTCATGGGAGACATGGACGAAGAGTTAGTGATATGGCATTCTGAAGTGAATGAACAGCATGGCGTGATGCAGACTTGTACAGTAAATCGATCTGGAAGAGAAGATTTCACTGATGAGTTGTCTCCAGGCAGTAGTGTACATGGAAGAGAAATAAGTATTTCTCGACGTTTGAAAAGGCCGCGTAAGTGTTACAGTAATGTGGAGGGGAAAGATGGTGATTGTTCAAATGAAGTTAGTGATGATATTACAGACTATGATAGCCTCCTAGATTGTTCTAGAAAAGCATATCAAACCCATGGTGAAGATACTGTTGCTGGTTCACCCTCAAAAATACTTGAGGGGGATGGCCTTGCATGTTTGAGCAAATCGCTAGATACTCAATTTCACAAACTCGGTAATAGCATGAAGACCCAACCCAACTCGCTACGATCCATTGGAAATTATAATGGACCACTAATTGAAGGAGAAGCAGAAGCAGAAGCACAAACAGACATCAATGATACGAATTTTATTGATGGACAACTTTTGTATTCAGCTGATGAGGTGGACAATGTCATAAATGTGCAAAACTCCCACAGTGGAACAGAATTGAACTTTGAAATTGGGCAGGGAATCACTTTTCTGGAAGTTGATCCAATACCAATTCCGGGACCACCAGGATCATTTTTGCCAAGTCCTAGGGGTGTGAGCTCAGAAGAAGATTTTCAAGGGAATTCATCTCTAACCACAAGTCGGTTTCAATCTTCTTTAGATCAGCATGATTTGCTCGACGGAGGTTCATCAGATTCTCCTATTTCTGCTACGTCAGCCATTTCGAAATCAATTGCAGCCAGATATGATGTCAAATTTTCAGAACCATTGTTTGCTGGATCTTGTACAGATCAAGACAAGATTGGGTCAGGCATCTTGAGTGTTGATGTTGAACCTTCAGTAGAGAATGCTTGCATAGTTGCACAGACTGCGAACAAAGCAGCAGAAAGATTAAATGAAGAAAGTCGTAAGATAACCATTGAGAAGGGAGAACGTCTGAGTTTCATAAATGATGATCAGCCATGCTGTTGCTCAAGGAAGGAGAGGATTGTTCAATGTGTTTCTTTAAATTATCAAGAACCACAGCTATTAAGGCGACTAACCATGGCTTCTGTGACAGTGCCTGCTGCGAAAAAGCTGATGTATCCTAATAATAGAAGAGCTGATCCTGAGGATGTGAAACCAGCTGAAATGTTTCCTTCAAATGGCTGCCCATATTCAGGATCTGAAAAGGTGTTTCCTCCTGTTGCGACATCTCCTCTAGGTTCATTTCCTTCAAATGGTATTACTAATGTTGGAGTGAAGTATTTAGGTCTTGGTGATTGTGATTTTGCCACCCCATCTGCTTCTAATCCTATACTGAGGCTGATGGGGAAGAACTTAATGGTGATCAACAAAGACGGGGATTCATCTATGGCGCAGGTACAGGCCCCTTCGCGTGCTCAAAGTAACCATCTTACTCCACAGTTTCCATCATTCTCTGGAATCCATCCTAGAAATATCCGAAATCAGGATTGTAATTCCTCGCATCCTTTTACGAATCAAGGCCCGGTTCACTTCAGTCAGGATCAACAGAATACTATAGGACAACAAACATCTGATGTGAGATTGTCAAACGTTTACACAGGTCAGCCTAGCTCAAGGTCGATGTTGCAAACTCCTGGCATACTAGGACCATTGTTTCGAAACGGGCAGATTGGTGGAAGTTTTGCAGGTTCTGTGGAACCTGAGTATAATCGACATAATTATAGACTAAATGAGTCCTCAATGTATGATCTCAAGAATGGGCTGGACAGTCCTTGTGGTGGAAGTTTTCCAGTTTCTGTGGACCCTTGTAAGTACGAAGGTCATAGTCGACATAATAGAGTGAATGAACCATCAATGCATGATCTGAAGAAAGGGCTGGACAACCCTTACCGCTGATACAAGAATCCTGATGCTGCTCCCAAGTCTATCCATTGAAGAAATATAGCTGGTTTGATCTCGATCGTCATATAGCAAACAGATTAAAGGTTTCAAAGGAAGGCGTTATGTAGTTAATTTCAGATATATGGAGGTTTATTGCATGTACGTACGCGAATGCTTAATCTCCTTTTATCAGTCACAGGATGCTCTAAGCTTGCTCTTGAAATGGTTATTTTCACCAGCCTTTATCTGTTATATGCTGCTTGAGAGTAATGAGATGACACCCTACAAAATTTGGTTAGCAGTTAATTAAGGAGCTTTGAGGCTCTACTGTTGTGCTTCCCTATAAAGAGTCTAGCTTGATTCACCAATATAAACATAGATACATACTTATGGGTACTCTAGAATATATAATAATATATATGTGACGAAAGACCGGAACCTTAGCTTTTGATTATATATATATAATGAAGTTGAGCATTTTCTGCACAGATGATGTGTTAATTTTGCTATCAAAAGTTATTTACTGAGTGTTGTTGCTGTAATCATCATCTGCATGCATGCATGCATGCAGCGTTGCTGCATGTTATCTTCATTTTTGTGATATATATGATCATGAATAAAATTAAGAGATGATATATATGTATTCAACACATAATTATAAACAGACAGTGATTTATGTTCTAAGATTCTTGAAAATAATTGTTCAGAGGGTTAATTTCAAGAAAAGAACCAAACTGAAGCATGGAATATAGTTTTTTTGCTCCATATATATATATATATATATAAAATGTAGAAGTTGCATGGTGAAAGGAGAACATTGGCCTCTAAATTAATGGCTATTAATAATGGTAATGAGTAATGAGAGTCTTTAACAAAGATGACAAAATTAAGGTGAATGAAAATGAAAATGCGTAGCCATTTGTTGTGAGTGTGGAGCCAACTGTGTCTTTCTTCAATTCATAAAGGTTTTCATTCTGTTCTGTTGGAAGTCATTAGCAACACTTTTTGAAGATGCCTGCAGGAAACCTGCACCTTACAATAAGCTTTGGATGTTGTTTCTGTAATTTTGTTGATACATGCAGCTCTGGGCAGAAAAGGAAGTATTCATATATCCTTCCACAATACTTAGGGTGGCAGGTGGGACATTTCATCTTCACTGAGGGCTAGGCTATAAGTATTCATATATCATTGTTTCCATTTGTTACATGCTTTGTTTGAGGTTGTTGGTAAGGAGACTTGTGTTGCGCGCACAAATGTGATAGCTTAGACTCAAGCGAAGATACCCGCATATGTGCACAGGATTTGAGTGAGACCTGAAATCGATTAACTTAGATTTCATACTCTTGAGATATGCATTAAAAATCTTATATTTTCTCTTGCTACCGAGGCATTTTAATTTTAATTTTAATTTTAATTTTTTAACATTAAGATTTTTTTTAACATAAAAAAATTAACATTGTTGACCTGAATTTTCTTTCAAATGAAAGTAAGTTTAAAATGTCACATAGGGAATGACAAAATGGTTAGGACACACATCTCCATGTGAGAGGTCGTAGATTCAAATCTCATTGCGTCGGATATGATGTAATTTTGGGCAAAAGAATAAAGCTATCCCATGTTGTGTAGCTCAACTGATAAAAAAATAAGTTTAAAATAAAAAATTGAGTACTAAATTGAATAATATATCAAAATTTGGGTACAAAGAGTATATTAACAAATACTTCCTAAATAAGAATTGAAATCTGGAATGAACACATTCTAAGGACATGAAATATGAGTGGTCTCTTTCTCTCAATAGGAGTGTAAAACTGGTGGGCATTTGGCAAGTATATCAAAGTCACCTTGTAATAAAGGACAGTAAACTCCGGGTATCGTATCCACAGGGAACTTGAGGCGGAACTTAAAAGAGGACTTAGTTTTCGTGTTGTACTAAACTACGCAAAGCAGTAAACAGATGGGGTGTGAAAGTGTGTGCAATCGTGCACCTGCAATAGACGAGAAAATAAATAAGAAATGAAATTAAGGAATCTTTAAAGCAAGAGAGATGTAAGATGTGTACCCGGATTGGTTTGGAGAAGCGAGTCGGGATGTAGTTGATATCCACACTCAGATGGTTTAGAATGTCCTACTTAACGTAATTAAACATGAGTTACTACCCAAGCCATCCTTTATACACGATGTTCCTATTGCGGATCGACTCGTGCCTTAGGGTGAATACGCTATTCTCGGAGAAAACTCCTAAGCATACATTGCATTTCCCAGGCATATCACTGCAAGGGATCTACATACTCCCTAGCACTACGTGCGGCTCTTTGATGGGCATAGAACGCTCAGAGGAATATTACTTCCAAAGAGTCATTCTACTAGACGGTTCGGTCCATACAAACCTCCTAATTTTGCCGGCGAGGTCCGTACTAGTGATCCGAGTTCTGGGCGGCCACACCACAACAAGGCTATGCGCC